>JAODUK010034116.1:4681-22065 GCA_027564635.1 Typhlichthys eigenmanni | reverse complement strand
CCTCCTTTTCCTCCGCTCAGTCTTTAGCGTTTTTAGTTGCCTGTGGGATCAACGTTCCGTCTATGTGGCTCCATATATGAGGACACAAATGGGTGGCTAATTAATTAAATGGTATGCTATAGTAAGTCATGCTGGAGAAAGCTTGCTGATATTTGAATTATAGGGGTGTCACAACATAATTTTCACTACACGATTATCGCGGGCAAAATCATTCACGATAACAATATTATTGCGATATCTCCCTAAAAATAATAATGCTATCAGTTAAATTCGTCTTCAACTTTGTTTATTGTGTTCTGTTGTGTAAGATATATCAAAGCTTGTTATTTTTAATCTGTAATAGACATTTTCAGGATTTCAGTTTGTGACTCTACTATGTGACGCAATGTTTATGTTTTCCACGGAAAGGGAATCTGATGGCTGAACTAAAAATCCAAGGTAAAAGGGTAAGCTTACCGTATCAGTGAGACTTAAAGATGTGTCGATGGTAGCCTGAATGTTGATGGTGGGGTTTGGCAGTGGGGCTACACATGTGCTTGCTAGCTCAGGGAAGGCTATGCTTTATCAACGAATGAGTAGCTTCACTAGTTCCTTCAATACACCAACATGTCATAGTGGGCTAGCTGCCCACTGCTTCCTTGCGGGATGGGTTAAATGCAGAGAACACATTTCGCTACATGTATGTGATAATAAAAGCACCTTTTCCCCTAATTTGAACTTGATGAAGACAAAAACACCTCTCCCTTTAATGCACATTAGAAACACATTGCGGAGGTTAGAATTGTGTTTGCGGCGCCTGGGCTGTATAAAAGTCCTGAATTATTTGTTCAGCATGCACACAGAGAATGTTAAAATAGCGGACGGCGAGGAGATATTTGGTGAATTTGAAACAAAAGCGTATTATCTTACAATCGCTGACTAGACCTTTAATCAGGTATATTATTCTTGAAGCCTCATGGCTGCCCACCAACCGACTCCTCGGCTGTTAAACCAAACTTGTTGGGATTCTTTGTTTATCATTTTAGGTGATAAACTGTTGTGACGGCAACCGGAACAGTGCCGCTAAAGTGCACAGAGTCTATAGGTAAAAGGTCAAAGGTTGATTCGTAACCTCACACACACATTAACACGTGAGATGGCTTGTTTTGTTTTTATATGACCTTATTCGCATAATTTCTTTAACAAAAGCAAGGACTTAAAATTAAAAGGAAGAGACCCTCGAGGGTCATTTAACATTTTAGCTAAACATAAACAAAATTAAGATGACAAGCAGAAATGCAGCTGCACCAATTAATCAAATGTGTGAGTGTGTGTGTGTGTGTGTGTGTGTGCAGCTAGTGAACTAACAGGATTAGCCAGGCAGACATTTGTACCAGACGAGAGACTTGTGAACCAGACAGGCAGGACTGAACGAACAGCGAACAGCTCAATGAACAGTGTGTTGAGAGAGGAGAACAGACAGAAGAGAAGGGGATAACAAATGGCATTTAAAGGAAGGAATACTCCTAGAGTAATTGCAAAGAATGAGAGACAGAGAGAGAATGTGTGTTTCTCCTTTTTAGAGTCGAGCTGTGAAACGAGTCAATTAACATCACGTTACCACCGGGCTTCATTGAGGTCATTAATCACATCTATAGCAGGGATCTGTGCTGTGCGCTTCTGCCTTTGACGTACGCTTTCTCCAGTACATGTGCACACGGCATTGAAGCGCATGCACACGCGTGCACACGCGTGCACACACATGCACATGCGTGCACACGAACCTGCCACAGGGGAGGCACCTAAAACATGACTTAAAGTAAAGCCAATTGCACAAAGCAACTGTGTGTGTGTGTGTGGGGGGGTAATGAGTAGAACAGAACATAACAGAACATGGATTTAAGGGACATTTACTCAGATATATTAAGGTTTTTTTTAGAAATGTATTTATATTGTTTTACCGAAAATAACCAGTTGCAAACAGTGCTGTCAATCTGGAAGCAGGATGTAGCCCGATGTAGCTAATGCTAACAAACATCTACTGTATTAGGACATTGTTTTACTGGAGTCATCGTTGTTTTTCAAGGCTTAATTTGTGGTTATTATGCAGTGTCCGTCCCATAATGGGTCTCAGGCGTGGGAGGCAGTCGTGCTAGTGAGGAGGTTAAAACCCATGAGCTACACATCGTCTGTCGCTAGAGCTCTTGAGGTGTCAGAGAGTGAGGTTTGCTTGCTGGCCACCATTACATCAGCAGAGTTGTAAAGTTCCTAAAAGCTGTCAGCGAGATGGTGCTACTGTACAGACTATTATTCCATATTATTTTAATAAGGTTTGGGCTGACAAAAGGTGATGTAATTGACTCTCAGCTGTTTTAATTAACAACATAAATACAGAATACCTTTACTGTAATTACGTGAACAACCATTCAATGTTAGTTGATATTGTGGGTATTTTGAAATTCATGAGCCCAGAAAAAGTGAAAAGGCTGCATAGGTCTGTTTTCCTCAGGAGCCAAAATGGCTGGAGGGCCAAATCCCTTCCACTTTCCACTGGAAATGGCATGAAATGAGCCAAAGATGCACAGGATTAATATTTCATGCCATTAAAAATAGAAAACTCTCAAAACTTTTGTGGGAGTATATGTTATTTTTATTTTTTATTTTTTTAACAAGCTGGCAAACACCTTAACCGGTCCACTTTTGATGATGTCATTTTTTTCTACCCGAGAGCTCCCTCATCAGCGAGGTCAAGAAGCGCTAAGCACTCAGGTTGGGTTAATGTATTCTGCAGGAGATAATGGAGGAATATCTGGGACTTGAACCTTCAATGTGACCTTGAAAGAATGCAGAAAAGTGTACTAAATAATTCATAGATGGTCACTGATATGAATAATACAAATAAATATGTGATGAATCCAATGCAAATTACCTGCCCATCTTCCCCTATACTGTACCTCTGCCAAGATACACACGCACACACACGTGCACACACGCACACACACACACAGAAGCGTAAAAAGGTTTTACCAAGATTTATAATGGAAATTGTGCACTTTTATGTATGTTCTGTGAGAACTGTAAGAAGAAGTGTGCATGTAACAACTTAATCACCATATATCTCTTGCCAGAGGACAGCTTCTATCTATAGCTCATAGTGTTCATACATGTGACACCCAAACCATACCATATGGAATAAACACGGTTCAATTAAACACACATACCTATACCCACCTGGGAAGCCTGCTTTAAATATTGAGATGGTTTGTTTGTTTTTCAGAGCTCGGATTAAAGCGTGGGTGTCCTATACCCTGATTTAGGGGGAGTGAATAGTTGGTGGCCCAGTTCTTACTTACTGGTTACTTGGCATAACCAAGTGCTTTTACAGTCTATGAAAGCGGCTGCAAGACTGTGGACCCATTAGGCTGTTTGCTGTCCTGCAGCTGTTAGAGAAACCCCCCACGCACATGTACTGTTGCTGCGTCACCACGGAAACCCATGTGCACACACCTGCAGCAGTTTCACCCACGTACGCACACACACACGCGCGCGTGTACACACAAACACACACACGTACTGACAGTTGTAGGCGACACAGACATACACACATTCAGTATACACATGCAATGGATTTGGAGGCGTGGCTCCATGGCAAGGATGCTAGCCAGAGTCAGTTACTATGGTAGCTGGTCCTGCAGAGCAGAGAGCGCTGTGTAGCCCGTGTAAGTAACTCAAGTACTGCAACACAACAGCCTATAGGAGACAGAGCCCATTGTAACAGACTCCAAGTCGTATACATTTTCCTGAAATTTGTTGCAATGGCTAAGAAGAGGTGTTACATATGGTATTTTATGAAACATGACAGAGAATAGCAGCAAATAACTATATTTTCTATGTATACAGTAGTGGTTAGGTTAATAATAGGGATGGCACGATCCATTTTTTTTCAGTTCCGATACCAATACAGATACCGGCACTTTGGGCATCGGCCGATACCGAGTACCGATCCGATTCCAGTCTTAAATTAAGTTTAAAGTTAAGTTACAAAGTAAATGGTCTGCTAATTAAAAACAAAGACTGCATTGTATTACCAGGGTTGGGTATCTGATTACATGTAATCAATTACTTGTAATCTGATTACAAAAAAAGAAAAGTAATTATTCTATTACAGTTACCAACTAAAATAGTGGAATCAGATTACAGGTATATTTGATTAATTTGATGATTACTTCAAGGACTACTTTTAAATATAAAAGGGAAGTTTCCAGATGAAAAATGCATAAAACATTTGGATGTTCTCTTATTAACCTTTCATTAATGTCAATAAATAATTGAAATAAAGTCCTACCTTAATCTGACCCCCTGTGCAACATAAACTATCACAAAAATAAAGATTTGGCATGCCAATGCAACTGCTTTGGATGGCATTTCAATGACCAATGTTTATGCCTGAAGTAATCTAAAAGTAATGGAAAGTAATCCGATTATGTTACTAAGCATAGGTAATCCAAATATTTGGTTACTGATTATAATTTTAGTCTGGTAACTAGTAACGGATTACATTTAAAAAGTAACCTACCCAACCCTGTGTATTACATTTTGTTAAAAGACAATAAAAGACAAAGAGTAAATATTACTGTAAGAGCTGAGACCGTATACTATAAGGTTTGATGGGCATCACTTAAACAAGCCAACTCTGCTACATTTAAACATTCCCTTTGGATAAAAGTATTGTCACAGTAGACCGGCACTTTCACCATGAAGGCATTCATCCTCCAGCTTAGAAGCATTTTTTGGAAATGTTCAGAAAAGGCCAAAGCGGCTCTGGAGAGACACTTCAAACCGAGACCAACAAAGAGAAGAGCTTGAAAGTGGTTGCGTGGTGGATTTGCCATGCTGTTAGCTGTTAGTGGGTTTCCTGTGACTCACCTGAACACTTCTATTCATCACTGTCCAAATGTTGCAGTGCAGCCATTCCTCAATGGGGTGCAGGGAGGTACGAAGGAAAGCCAAGGAAGAGCGTTTCCTGCATCCCTGTGATGCCTCTGAATGAAACAGCGCAGGCTGATGCATATTTGTTATTTCATTCCATCGCAACTCACTGTACACAGAAATCCAACATAAAGTGGAGAGGGTTGCATTTAGAGTCTCCAACACCAGAAATGTGTTTGTGGCTTGTGTTATTCGACAGCACGGACTGTACAGGACTGGTGTACCAGCATCCCATACTGGTAGCTGGTGTGCTGGTATACCAGCTAGACCAGCACTACCCCAGCACTAACCATGATCTGAACTAGCCTGGCTGGACCAGCACTACACCAGCACTAACCATGGTCTGAACTAGCCTGGCTGGACCAGCACTACACCAGCACTAACCATGGTCTGAACTAGCCTGGCTGGACCAGCACTACACCAGCACTAACCAGCCTGGACCAGCATGGAATTCATGATGGTTTATGCTGGATTTTTTAGCAGGGAAGACAGAAATGATAAAATATAGAAATAAATAGATATATACACATACCCCATGAAACTCATGGCTTATAAATAAGAGCGCAGATGCATAAATACAATAAAATGCTGTATTTCAATTCATTATGAACACAATTCATAATCATTATGTGTTTTTATTTGAATTCAGAAGAGTTAGAATGTCAAGGCATGGCAAAATCAAAAAATCAAAAAATCATCAACAGTTACGTTTCTTAAACATATTTATGATATTATCCTAATTGTAGGTGAGAAGGTGCTGATATCAGGAACATAAACACTTGATGATGGCTATTACAGAAATGCTTTTAGAAGCCATTATATGAAAGTAGTGAAAAACGGTCAAAAGACCATTAGGGTTCAGAGGGTAAGGCAACAAGAATACTTAATACATTAAAGCTCCAATAAGTAGATTTTCCCACAGCGGTTTCTGGTTTTTATACACACACAACAAATACAGTGCTAATGCTCTGTAAACATATACTTTAAAATATCTCTCATATACCAACAAAACAATTGAAATTGCCATCTGACATAATATTAATTGATGTACATGGTTTAAAACACATTTAAGATAATGCGTAAATACATTTGTTTGTATATTATGCCTTTTCTTTGTCTAAAATAGATAGTGCTTAGTTTATATGTGACAGGAGTGAAATCTCTTGAAACGCACTGAATCACATTCTCATTATAAAGAGCTGCCATTATTATTTGTACCAAAGGGGTTTTCAATTACACGTCTCTTATAACAATCTGTTTAGCAGAGGAAAAACCCTTTGATCCTCATCTCGATGCAAGATGGCCAGGAGAACATGAAAAAACACAACCGCTTAAGGACAATTCATCAGTGGCCCCCGATAGGACTGCAACCACAACATACCCCCTGGAACTTCAGCCAGACTTTCCACTATTTGGTCAATGAAGGCGTGGGCGGGACAATAAAGTGGAATTACTAGCAAAAGGATCAGGGTTACATGAAAACTGATTAGAGGGATTGAGCCAGGTATGAAGCAGCAGCAGACATATCTTCTTTAGGTGATAGCGTGCCCATTCAAACAGAAACACCAATGCAATCCCTTCTGCTGGGCGCTGCTTATGTATGCTGTACAGTGTCTGTGAGCTACATGGCAACTGGGCTGTACAACCACGTCCGACGATGTCAAATTAAATATAAAACGGAAGAGGATTACTCAAACTCTGTCGTGTTTTTTGCAGCGGGAATGCGTGTAGGCTTTCTCTGTCTCGCTTTGAAACGCTGAAAAATGCGATAACATTCACAGTGAACTTCAAATCTGTCTGCTGGGATGTGGTCAGCCAATGTGTAGGCTAGTTTCTCTCATTGTTGGAACTTAAATTGAATGTGCAATTGTGGCATTGTTAAAAAAAATCCTGTTTTATCATTTTTCTGCCAGTTGGTCCTTAAAAGTTAACTCAAATATTTCACATAGCCTACTCCATTAAATGTAATTAAGTAAAGTACAATGCCTTTGCTTAAGGCTGCAAAAAATGCAGCAATATTAGATTAAAAGGTGAACATTTCAATTTAATGTCAGTCAAACTGCTTAAGAAAGCCCCTTTCAAATAAAAAAATAAAAACAATGGGAAAGTTTTTGTCGTTGGTGCGTTTGGTGCGTTATGTATTAAAGAAATATACAGGAAAAACTAAGGCAAATCATACGGTGCTTTAACTTTATCAATACATCCAGATATGTCATGCTGATGATCTGCATAATGACCTCCTCAGTATGTCGCTTGTTTCATGCATCTGAATTGATCATACCACCCCCCGCCCCCCCCCCCACACACACACACACACACACACACACACACACACACCACGGCGTAGTCATCTGCATGATCTGCTGTCGATATACGTCATGGAAACCAAATCATCCCTCTCTCCGGCTCCCGCTCCACGGTTTCATTCACATTTTTCCTGTGATCCAAGTCTCTGTGGTTTGCCTGGCATGGAAAGATGAACCGCGGAGGCAGTTTTTCACAGAGACTCGAGCCTTTCTTCATAACAGGCGACAAAGTGTGCAAATGAGAAGGGTCATTAAATTGCAGCAACGTAATCGCCGCTGCCATGTGAATCAAGTCATAATGAGACATGTAAGAGCTGCATTTCCGTGGTACGGTAGCCTACAATCAGATTCAAATACAATATGCTTAATCAGATTAGATTCATGCAAGTGCAATTGCAATTTCCATCAAATTTGAATTTTTTTTTTTTGACAAAGTCAAAAATATTAAAAAGATTCAGCATTAACTGCACTACGAGGACCCATCAAATCACCATTAGTATTATGCGGGTACACGTAAACCATTTCCTAATGTAATTTGCAGAAGATAAACTTCAGGCATAACAGATGGTCTGATTGCAATGCATTTTAAAGCATTTTAAAACACTTATATATTCATTTGAAATCACTCCTGAGACCAGCTTAATGATCTCAGCCTGGAAGATATTGATGCTTGACTAATAAACAAAGGAGATCTTGACTTCCAAGAAAAGACATTGGAGTCCTTCCAGGTGAGTTTATTTTACTTCGTGGCTTAGTTGGCTGGGGATTACAACTGGGCCTCTTCCCCTTTGGACTGTGGCCCTGATGCAAAATGATTATTCCTCACATTTCCGCTAATGACTTTGGTGCATCAGCATATAAAGCTATGGAACACATATCAATTAGTTTTGGGGGGGCGCTTCAGTGCCTCACACTCGTATATGGACAAAGTGCTGACAGCACAATACAGATAATATAAAGTCGCCTATATGGTTGGAAACCTCAAGTCGTCCCAATGCATGAAAATGTCCACCTGGGGACAAGCGCTAGAACGAATGAAGTACACATTTGGAACTTAGAAATTAAAAATGCTTTCCTAATTCTTTTAAAGTTTAGAGTGGAGTCATCACATTTTTGTTTCTCCCATTTCATTATATACGCCATTCTTTATATAGTCAGTTTGCTTTCCATTGTAAGCATATATCCAAAGTAGCCACTACTTGTCAATGTTTATATTTGCTATTTATTTTTTATCATAAACAGTATTAGTAGCAGTAGGTATTTATTATTATTATTATTATTATTATTATTATTATTATTATTATTATTATTACTGCTATTATACTGTAGTCATTATTAGAAATAGTGAACTTGATATTATCAGGCTCTGTGAGCAAATTGCACGTCATCATAACAATTCAAACTATTAATCTGGTCAACATATGTATGTTTGTGTGTCATAGCTGTTCATAACAAAGCAAGCACGATATGTACATTATATTATAAAAATTAATTCACAACAATCCTAACAACAACATAAACAACCTGAAAACCAACATATGAGCAAAAATGGAAAGACATGCTGAGATTTAATAGTGTTCTTTGGATAGCCTGTCAGTTCAATATACGATGTTGCCCAACATTTCATCACTGATTCCAGAGGCTGTTGAAAACAACCAGTAACAAAACAGATGGATTTCTAGCAGTTCAAAGACCAAACAGAGCTTATTCCTTTACAAAGACCTGCATTCCTTCTCTATCTATTCCTAAACATTTCCCATCGCTCTGCCCTGCACCGTCACGGCTTTGACATTTGGGGGAATGGGTCAGAAATATCATAGGCATCATTGTGCTGGCCATCAGATTAATAGACTGTCTGGGCGCATTATCTGGTGGCATTATCTGCCCATAGGCCACCGGCAGTGCATTGGATCGCGTCCCAGAAGAATGTGATTGAAAAGCCAGTGGAACCAGACGATTGACGAAGAGGCAAACCAACCACTTGAAGCAAAGCAATTCCTCTCCAAATGCAGGTGTTATTTAAACATGATAATGGATGGGTTGTGTGGAGGATTTGTGTCAGGATACCGTTGGGGTTCCATGTCATTGTGGAAAGGCCAAATTAAGGCTACTAATTGAGGATATGCTTTCTTAAATATTTACAGTATCACATAAACATACGCACACACACGTGGACATAATGCACACTGCATATTTATCTCTCTCCATCGCTCTCTGTCTCGCTCTCTCTCTTTATCCACACAAGCACGCACACACACGCACACACACAGACAATGGAGGAGAAACAAACTCATTTACGCTCCACTCGTCATCGACAGGTGTTACCGGCAGACTATAGTCCAGAACATTCTGGTCACTGGTGGCGAGACGCTGGCCCGTCTCGCCACCAGCAACCCAGGGAGGCCGACGTCAACAAACGTTTAGCTCGCTCCCAAATATATCCCTGGTAATACCTGCATTTAACAGCGCACAGACACACACACACACACACACACACACACACACACACACACAACCACAAACATGCACGTGTGTGTGTGTACCTGTATCGGATTAAACACTTAAAAAAAAAAGAAAAAAAAAAGGAGAAAAACAACAACCCCCCACCTTTCCCCGAAGCAGAAGCCAAACAACATAAGTAGCAGAGTGCTTTTTAATAACCTGCGTCTGCAACAGAGAGAGTAATGGGAGCGACTCTATGGAGTGAGACAAGCAGCCATGTTATAATGAAGGATGGAGGCGCTCAGCCATAGAGCAACCGTTCCTCCTGTTAGAATCCTTAAATTAAAGAACCAAACGATGCGTGGAGCAAATTCTCTCCTCTAAATCTCCAGGGCTAGCCGGTGTCTAACTCTCTTCAAGTTACCGCTGGCTCCAACTCTCATCAACTCTGCACAGTATGAATCCGTGGAAATCAAATTTGTTGAAAAACCGTACAATTTGTACACTAACACATGCACTGTGGCATTAAGTGTGTATGAAATGGAACATAAACTTAACAAAACACATACAGTATATTGTATATACTTTAAGCAGTACAAATAGTTGAGTTTACAACAAGATACTGTATATATGAGACTATAATGTCCAATAATTGGGCATAACCTGCTATACAGTTACATATTTGGCCTCATGCTAGAATATTCTCCTATTATTTTTTAATGTCCTCATATGTCTTTCATGAGATGACATCAGTTCAGGAGCACAGGAGCACATTCATGAGATTTGTATAGAGCATAATGGACTCCTGTTCCAGATATCCAGCTGTGCCATTTATAAAAATGACAATAGAAGGTAAAAGATAGTTATTTATATAATGTAAGCTTTAACAAGATTCAATATACACTGCTCATTGCCTACTTTATTTTCCAAATGACTTAGATTGCACCGTAAATTATACTTAATATGGTCCATTTCAGCAGATTTCACTTGCTGCTGCAGACGTTCTTGGTTGAGAGCCTAGATTTGTAGAGAATTGTGGGAGAAACCGATTCAAATTTGCTCTGAAGGACGCGTTCGCTCATATGCGATGGGAGAACACCGCGTGTTACGTAAGCAGCCAGTTTTGCACTAGAGGCCGATTTGCTTTTCCATGCGCAACAGAATCCTACGCGGAAATGTCTCAGTGGAGTACAATCCATCCGAATGTGAATAAGAGGTCACAACAGAGGCTGCATCTGCCTTCTGTGCAATCTGCTCCTGCAGTTTGGCACAGTGGGATATGTCTGGAGGCTCCTTGCTAGGTGTGTGTGTGTGTGTCGAGGGAGGCTGCTGAGAAGGCAGCGACGTGCACAGATTGTCACCCTGCGTGTTCTATAGGCAATGCCTCACAGTTACAGTAGTTGTTTGCGGTGCGACGCGTGTTTATCCCTGTAGCGCTGCGCGAACCCGGCCCGACGGCACCTATAGCTACACACGCGTACTGTAGCAGCTGTAGCAGCGTCATGATCAACTCCTGGTGTTTTTCTAAGTCTCCCGCATGCATCAGGGGAGAACAGCCCCCAGCCCGTCCCTCTCCCGCTATCTTATAGCAGAGTTTAGAAAGATTGGCCCCTTCTCCCACTCCCGTCGCTATCAGTTTATCAAATGCTCTACTCTTCTAGCCTGGCTCTGCCCGACTATTGCTCTCAGCTCAATTTACGCTGAGATTATAGCATGGAAACCCTGGTTGCTTTAGTGTTCGCACAGCCACCCTGGATGGCAGAGCAAGCAACCACGGGGTTGGCTAACACCGATTGGTTAGAGTCCAGTAGTTTCAAAATGAATCAGAGATCTACACTCAAAAGGAGGTAATGACTACGAACGGGGCCTGGTTACAACAGGCTACTACTCTTCAAGTTTTTGAAGCGATTTTTGAAGCAATACAAACAACGGTTGTAGAAACACCGATTGGTTAAAGTCCAGTAGTTTCTAAATGCTGGAATGGAATTTCTCAATGAGAGAGAATAAAACCTTTGGACTTAGAATGCAGATGTGTGCATATATATTAATTAACTAAAAGCATATATAAGCACATATATGTATATTTCTGGAGATATGTATACATTTATAAATAGAGCAGACATTTCTAAATATCTGACATTCGTAATAAAACCCATACATATTTTGACATGTTCACTCACAATGCCTTATTCCCTGACACGCATGCTCATCGGATGTTGTATGTTAGTCCTTTAGTGTAAAAGTTCTTCATTTGACGGCAATTAATGTATGAGCATGCTTTTATGATAAAAAAACTAAACGTATCCTGAGAGCTAAGGATAAGGAGGTTAAATAAAGGTGTATATATAGGGTCAGGTTACAACAGGCTGCTCTCCATCAAGACTTTCAACCACATTGGTTGTGAATGTGTACCAATATATGGATTTGATCCTGGTGGTCTTGTAAAGGTTGGAGATGCGCCATATAAATGCAATCCATTTTCATTAAAAGCAGTACAATGTGACATCAACACATCAAAGTATTAATACTCTTCATACAATCACGGCCTACGCAATAGTGCAGCTCTGTTCACATACGGTATAAATTATGCCTCCATAGAGACTTTCACTTAGGCTATGTAAACATGGTTATGTAACATAATGCATTTGTGAAATACAACACTTGTGGTCTTGAGCAGAATGATTCAATATAAGCAATATTATTCTGGTATAGTTATGAAAAAAAGGTCAAAGCTGGCTTCTAAAACATTAATTTGAATATGGTGCATACATTATTTGAGATGTGTGTATACTGGAATATAAACACCAGTGCTGTTGTTCTAGTATCTAGTATCTAGTATGTACGTATTCTTATGCATACATTTTACAGAGGTTAAACGTTGTTGTGGTTTCTCTGGGGAAATATTTTGTTGGTTAGACGAACAAGTCAAACTGGCAGAATCGTGTAAACCACTTGGCATGTTTACATAGGATTTATAGGGAAGTGTGTGTGTTACAGCTTGTCGCCAATTATATAAATAACAACTGGCAATAGCTTTGGTTGAAACTAATAAGCAATAGTTCTTTGCTTAAAGAGATGGTTTATTCTTCTGAAGACTCTCCACAGTGCCGACACACTCCGCAGCCAGCATTCTCACACTTCATCCTCAATTCCTGCACTTTGTTGGAGTGTTTGGACAGATACACCGTCTGGGGTCACCCAGAGTAGCCCAAGAGCAGGCCCTCACGACATTTCCCCTGGGAGATACAGACCCCGCCATCGAGTCCCTGCCGCGCTGAAGTTACACTCTGACGTCAGAGACCTTTACACCAGCTCAAGAAAGGCATGCATAATTTATACCGATTTATTGTGAAGCCTTTTCTCCGCTGATGAGCTGTCTGGAACCGCAAAAACAAAGCCAGGCCTCTAAGGGCAATAAACAAGCATGACTAACAAGGCTCCTCTAGCAATGCAAAGCAGAAATAAACACCACATCACATCAAAGCAGACAGAGTCTTACATAGATTTATCAGGTAGGTAGATCCAACACGTACACGCACAGACACACACACACACACACACGCACACATACGTGTCACTCTCTGTTTTACACACACACACACAGATAGTAGGAAAGAGAAACACAGTAATTTTGATGACAGCGTTGCCGTGTGAACGGCAGCATCAACAAGCTGGAGTATGTAGGCACGTTCTCAATTATGTAATCAACACCGTATTCTCCTGCACTTGGGTTTCACCGGGTGTCTTCAGGGTTCCTGACATCCATGTGGCGCAGCGAACCCTGGCTCTGGGTGGAGTCGAGCGGTGGTAGCCTTTCATAGTTTAATCAATTAAACGCTGTCAAGTAACCCGCCGGCTGGTGAGAAGCGCTAGATGGGTTTTTTCAAAGGAGGCTTGATTTGGTGCGATGTAAGTGTGCGGTAATCCACAGGCGAGCGTTAAGACATATTTGTCTAAATCTGCAGGAAGTTGTGAGTTTTTTTTGTTTGTTTGATTTCAAAAAATATATGAAGTATCATGAAAAATACCATAGCCCACTTTGAGCTGTAGAGATGAATAGGGAGCCATTGTTGTGAATTGTCCCCACAGAGAAACATCACGTAAAGATGTTGCACCTTCGGATAAATGATTCAAAACAACAACAACCCAGAGAAAGTCTTTGTGACAGTTCTGCTCCTTCTCACAGCAAATTATATTGCGAGGGGGGGGGGGATTGGGGAAAACGAATGTGCTCTCTGCCTTTTACTGTTTATCTACATGGTTCGAGACACACAAAAAATATGTTTTTGCTGTAATATCTGTTGCACTGTGCCAAGTTGGCCCATTTATTTGCGATGTACAGATTTTCATTTTTCTCTCCACCAACTGGTTATCCGCTGGGCCTGCTGCAGTTTGCGATTAACACCCTCACATCTTTCACACCCCGTAGCCTACATCTAATGACGTCATTCAACCATCTGTTACCCACGGCCGCTTATTACTTCACAGCATTTATGCATCAGTCCTGGAGAGTGGAAAAAAAAAAACATTTGGCTTCTTATTGACAAACTCCTCGTTGCTTCCCCCCCCCAAGCCCCCCACCTCAGTGACCTTCCCCAGGGAAATTGATGATGATCCCCCATCAGCCTCCAGCTCTGTCTCTACCATCAGTGTCAGTCGGATTCAAGTGTTCCTTCCACCGCCCAATAACAGTGTCCCATCCTCTGTACACAGCTTGGATGGTTCAAATCACTGAGTAATGCTGGAGGTAGGGCAACAATATGAGTTGTGTCTTACTGTAGGGCAAGAGTTCAGCGATGTCAAGCTGTCCAGATGTACACATTGACTCAGCCACAAGCCAGCCGTCCAGGTACAGGACCGGCAGATAAAACTGAAATGACTTGTAAAGGTGTGGCGGGTAATCGTAGGCATGCAGGAATGTGGTCTTGGCGGGGCTCTGGTGCTGACTTCATGAAGCGAATCAGTTGCTGCAGGGAGTTTTCCCTTTCCCTTTTGACTTACAGAAAGTAAATGTTTCTTTAGTAGCTGAAACGTACTTTTAGCAGCTATGCCAGTTATCATAACTAAACACATTAGAACATTAGCATTGGTTATTCTAATAGAACATCGCCGGGGCTATCGATACAGTATGTTGCAAGGCCCTTGAGTAGCCCAGCCCTTATTCGCTCTCCTTTTTGGAGCTATTTAATCACGGAAGTTCAGCAAGCAGTTCTTGTGTTGGCAAGAGTTCTTCCACTGTTGGAGAGTGATATGTAGCTCTCGCTCTGGTCCCCGAATACTTGCAAAGCCCCACCACAGCGGTGGCCGCTCACTTTGAGGATTTAGTGAGGAAATGAGAAAGACACAAACCTTTCCATCCGCTAACTTGCACTGCAGTATAACTATTGAGGTACAGGGGGAAACTTAAAATAATTAAAGACCAGAAGAAAGTGAAGATTTACAGAGAGGCTTGAGGAAAAGACAGTGCGAGGGGTAAAATAAGTACTACTCTGAGACAAAGCAAGTTGTTTGGCCCGGGGCTGCTCCTAGATATTGGAGATGTCTTACTTAAATAGTTGTTTTTCATCAAAGAGCGACAAAAATATAATAGATGTTGTATGTGCCGTTAATGTACATACAGTGTACAACGTCATTATTGTTGTTTTGTGGGTGTTCTGGGTTTACGTTAGATTCTGTACTTTGCTACGCTTCACATCACATGGGTTGCATGTCATAGGCATAGAGCCGTAGACCTTGTTTGTTAGCATGCCTGGGAGAGAAGGTGTATAGGTTTGTATCGTGACATTTTTGTCGCAACCAACAATAACTTAGGCCTGTGCAAATTGTCAATAACGCTTTCATCACCACAATAAACGGTAAGCGGTGTTATAGATCCACTGCAGCGTGTCACAAACAATCTCGGACACTTACGCCCGTTGCACACTGCAAGCGGAGCTGAGGCGCATGCGATTTCGAGACTGTTTCATCCGCTATGCTTTGCACACTTCCCGAGGACGCGGACACCCGGCGGCAGTGGCAGCATGGCAGTGGGGCTAAGAACCAAGCCACACGTTTTCTTTTAAAATAATATATGTAGTGTTTTACCTGCTTCTACAACGTATTTCCATTGCGTTCTATGTAAAAAACGCATCAAAAACGTGAGGCGAGGCGGAAATAATAGACTCCATGTGGGGAAAAAAAGTGCCAGGTACGCCTGGGCTCAGCGAGCAGCTTCAGCATCACTTGCAGTGTGCAAATACTCATTGAATAACGTGGGAGCAGATCCAAAGCAGAAACGCATCAGCTCCGCGTGTAACGGCCTTTATAGCCGCTCAGCGGCACTTTTTTTTTTCTTTTTCTTTTTTGCGTGGATTGCTGCTGCAGATATTACTTCACTACATAGAAGAGGGCTTGCTCTTATGCCTGTTTCATCCGAAAGGGCGAGCTGTTATGTTAGCGTCCAAAAACGGTCCTGAAAGCTGAAAGCTCGTCCTCATCATCATTAAGGTCTGAAGAGACAACGTCATTTCAAATTCCCCGTTCTAACGGTCTATGTTTATGGTGGATAGGAGGCACGAAATCTGGTCCCTGTAGGTATACTTAGTCTCTATAGGGTTTAGCTTGTGAGTCGGTTATCTGCTGGAAATGTGTGGCAGGCTCTGCCCCTTTGAAGGTTATCAACGTGGACACAAAGAGGGATCAGAGGGTGGTGTGCTTGTTTGTACAACAATACGTGTGTCAGCTCCATTTAGAATCCAACAAGTAAACATATCTTAAATTTAACACACTCCGAACACAGAACAAATGACCAGTAAAGACAACACATTAAGCTTGGCAGACATGCTAGTTGTTTTGTTTTTGAGAAATGAATGAAAGGTGGGTGGGAAAAATACTGATAGTTTTTTTGTGTGAACAATGGATTAGGTTTTTCTGAATGTCAGCGGGAGGTCTTCATATTGAGGTACGAATGCTGCAGACTGAAGAAGGGTTTAGCAAGAGTTAAATACCGCTTTAAGGACCTTCAATTGGTTTGAACTTTGTGCGGCTGAGACGGGGGTTGAACGAAAGATGGAAAATCGCTTTGATAGAGTTCTCTATCGACTTCTCCGCCGCGCTGAAACAGATGGTAAAATTTGGCAGCGGTTAGTTGGCTGGCAAAAACCCTTCTTTTGAAAGAGAAGGCCATTATTTTATATGTCTTTAAAATTATGTGCAGCGAGTGTGATTGTTGAAGTGGAAATGCATGGAACTGGGGCCAAATTAGTTTGCATCATTGCATTGTCTTATAGACCATCTGGATGGTTTATTTGTTAAGTTTCATAGCAATAATTCTGCACTATTTGTAAAAGTCATGACAAAAAAAAAAATATATATATATCTATATGTTTTAATCAACATAATGTAAAGGTATAGTACACTCTAGGACTTGACCAGAGTTTTGGGATTTGGGATTAAAATATTATTTTCTCTTTTTCCTTTCTTCTTATGTATGCACATTTGGCCTTTGACATATAGTCAATAGTTTATCGGTAATAGAAAACAAGATCCACATGCTCAGAGTACCGTTGGCTGCACTAATCAACACATTCGGTTGAAATAGCTTGGTCTGTACACAGAGAGACAGAGGCTGTCATTGGCTAATGCAGGTCTGTAGACAGAGAGACAGAGGCTGTCATTGGCTAATGCAGG
>JAODUK010034105.1:2500-22066 GCA_027564635.1 Typhlichthys eigenmanni | reverse complement strand
GTCACATGAAAAGATATGCTCACATATTTGCAAATATGTGAGGGGTGTACTCACTTTTGTGAGATACTGTATATAAATATATATATATATATATACTGTTTAGAGGTATGTTTCTGGGAACAAACATTGCATTAAATAACGAGCGCCACTGTATCAATAATTTAAGACAATGTAATATGACAACAATAATATTGAATTGATGAATGTAACCTATTAGGTTGATCCTCGTTTCCTGCTTTTCAATTCCTTGGTTGGAGATCACTTCACACGTGTATGCTCCTATCTCATTTGGCTGCACCTGTTCAAAGGTGATGGTCAGAACATTCTCTACATAGATACACTTGTAGTTACTCCGTTGCTGTTCAGTCACTTGCTGTCCATTGCTGATCCCATCACACAGGTGCTTTGCGCCATTATAGTACCAGGACAGTGTATTTATTAACAGTCCATCTTGATTCGAGGTGACTTGGCAAGCTAGAATGACTGGCTGGTGACAGGGTGCTTTTACAGGCCGGGTGACATTTACAGACAAATGGCCTGTGGAGAAAGACACATGTACAAATGGTATGTCAGTTATTGCTGTGGTAATCAAATATTGTCACAATGTGATTATGACCATTTTGATCCAGTCTACTTCACGTTCAACGAAAGCCTTGCCCTTTGCATTTCTAAAAACACACTTAGACTTATCTCTTATTTATTGTAGGCATTTCCAAAACAGACTCAACTAGAAAGCTTTAATCAAGACTATCCAGAATAGCGTAATCCCAGCATCACCATTTTCAGTTTCACTATAAACCAAAAAGTTTCTGAATGGTATCAGGTTTCATATAGTTTATTAATTTAATTTAAGATCACATACATACAACTTTTTGTATGTATACAGAATAAGATGGCAAGTTATTGTTACTTAAAGAAGTTCAACTAAACATTTAAAATAAATTGTGCTTCTCATAAATGTTTAAAGTTGCCTCCTTGCAAATAAACCTGCAGATTAAACTATGTTGCTTCATATTGACAAACCAGTACAAGTTAGAGGTACATTCCTAGCAAAGTGAAAGAATGGATGTAAAAGGCTGTACCTTGTGCTGTGAGAGCATACACATTTAAAACCCACAGAAGTAAATCCAGTTGCCTGAATCTCATGATCAAGTTACTTGCATTTGCCTGTAACAAAATTAATTACACAGAATAGTTTCCTTGCTTGACATTTTCAATTGGTGCCAATACAACCACAAAATGATTATAAACTCAAGTTTTGTTTTACGATCATGTTGCCCTGGTTTTACCTTGAAAGAGAATGAGCTCCAGCTTGAAATTGTATGTCTTCAAGCACTTTCCAATGTTGAATATTGAGTTTGAATTTCCTCCTTGAAGCTTTTGTGCAGGTTAATGATTGAAGGACTGTTTATAGGGACGCTTAACACTGAGGGTGTGTCCTGTCTGAAGTCTGAAAATCCAATGGAAGCACAAGAGGAAAGAGGGAGAGGGAGAGAGAACAAAAAAGAAGCTAAGAAGAGAGGCCATTTATTCATTGAGTAACACTTGTATGACATGTGATGGTATGATGTGATGATGATTGATGCGGTGAATCAATGTTTAACAGACCTTTACAGGATTAGTACAATCTTGAAAGAATCATCAATACTCAGTATTTCTTTAAATTATTTATTATTCATTGCATACAATATTACAAATCAAAAGTATCTAGTTGATTTGTGGTATAACGCCTTTTAAAACATATTTTCTCACTATAAACCCCATTTCTTTTCCCTACTTCCGTAATAGATTTGCAATGGGAATGCAGTCTTTAACAGTGGGGGACATTATGTACAATAATGGCCAACAGAACATCATTATTTTCTTTTGATGCAGATTTCAAATGGTCTTGGAAATCCCCATCCATCTATACACTGTCCAATAATTACTTGTAAAATGCTGGCATGGGTTAGTTAATATTAGAGATTAGAAAATAATTTTTTTTTTTTTTTTACAGGATTATACTGTAATGCATTAATTAATGCAATTTTTGCCATGTTTGCCTGTGGTGGTATGTTTTGGGACTCTTGAGTCTTGAGGGATATCCACGGACAGGATTCCCTCATCAGAGCTCTCTAATATGCAAGAATGAATACAGTGGAAGGAAAAGAATTTGTGCAACATTTCTTATTTACTCAATGCAGGAATTGTGATGATGTTTTTTACAGTTTTTGATAAAGTACTGTAGCTTCCCCACTTGCCATGTGTCATTCAAAATCCTCTCAGTTTTGCTTTACTGAACAACTAAGGGCCTAACGTACGTACCGTACGTTAGCGAGCACAATGCCTCATCTACGTACGGTAGCTTGTCAAACTTTCATAATGACAGTAATAAAGTTTAGACTTGCACCATGTATGTCGTATTTTTTGCTTTTCTGAATTCAAGCACAAGAGATGTCATGGTGTCAGCGTAAATACATGCAAGAACTTAGCTGTTTCTGACTTCAAAAAGCTCAAAGACTTTAGGCATTAGGCTGTTTGTTTGTTTTTGGTTGTGCTTTCCTGTTTTCCTGCCTTTGAGACCCCGAAAAGCCTATGGCAATACCCGTGCTTTAAACTAATTTGGAACACAGTTTTGCTAGCAATAGGCTAAAATATATTAGATAATGTGGCCATTCAGGGTAGGCCTGCACATTTTTCCAACAATATAATCTGTTGCGATTTACTCAACAAAATATTGTGAATGTAGGCTACTGTAGCTCGGAAAAATAGTAGCTTAGCCTATACAGTATCATATTGTAGTCTTTTCTGTCTACTTTTTAGCTATTATTCCAGAAATATTAATTGGAATATCTCTCTCATCTATAGGCATAGGCTCGACAAAAATGGCGCAAAGTGTCGTACTAGATAAAGTGGAATGTTTTCATAAATCGCAGTAGAAGCAATCCGATACTTAACTTTGGAAAATAGGATTTTATTACATTTTACTCAATTCTTCTAAATAAAATAAGCATCATATGGTCTCCGAAAAAGATTTGCCGGGCAATACTGGTTTGAGAATAGTATTGCAATGGAAATACTGCAATACTGTCGGCAGCTGCCATGTGATGGCCACTTTAACTTCATTGTTAAAGACAGGGTTATCAAAATTCAAGCTCAAATCAAAACCACACACATTGAAATGTACCAGATCTTTTTTTCAGCTATTAGAGAACATTGAGATAGTGGAATGCAAGGAGATATTTGGTGAATTTGAAGTGTATTAGCTTACAGTTCTTACAATCTTACAATGGCAGACTTTACCTTTAATGTGTGCTAATGTGTGTTTATGTGTCAAGAAATAAGTTCTGTGATGTCTATGTATTAATGATTTGCACACACAAAGTTGAGCTGTGACATTTCAGAGGGGAGATTTCCAAGGATTTCTAAATGTGTTGCATGATTTCAAATGGAGCCAAAACAACAGAAACATTTGTAACCTATTTATATGGAGGAAGGAGGCAAGGGGGAAAGTTTGCAATATGAAATGTAGATTCTTTATTACTACTATGACAATCACTAAGTCTAATTTTAAAACATTGCTATTTCTTGTGAATATGAGTAAGGCGGTGTCTTTATGTTTTTTTCAGGTGACAAGCACAACACAGCTGACATATTGACATGTAGTTCCTTCCACTCTAGTTTCTGCATTTAGTTTAAATGTTTTATTTTTATTTAATTTGCAAGTAAAATGGTCACATGCTTATTTGGAGAGCTGTGCGTAACAGGTCATTACTGCACATGGAATGACTAACATACATACAGCCTTTATTATTCAACAGTATTATAACTATATACAGTATATACTGTATAGAATATCACAGTATTAAATTCTCTCTCTCTCTCTCTCTCTCTCTCTCTCTCTCTCTCTCTCTGTGTGTGTGTGTGTGTATCTAAGCTCTTGTGTAACACTGCATTACTTTAAGGTCAGCCATTGTGTTCACCTTCATCCTCATTGTTAAAGTCATTCTCGATAACACTTGCTAATGTCGATCTCAAATCCCTCAGAAGCTCTGCCCGGTCTGAAAAATATTTTTCGTAAATGCATTTAATCATGTATAAATAACAATATACTGTATGTATTTGATTATAATGTAACCTATACTCCATACATAACCTAGTCAATAAAGGTTGGCCACTGCCAATACATTATCAATTTGTCTACAATGTGTTTAGATTTGTGAAGTAGACCTTCAAATCACAGACAAGCACAATGCAGGTCTAGCTGTATGATCATATTGGTACAATGTAAGCCGGGCCAAGTTTCATCCACACCACAGACCATTAAATAAGACAAATATATGTAGCCTAAAGCAGTACCGATACAGCTTACATATTGTAGTGACATCATATATATGTAATATATATAATATCAGATTACAGTATTTGCCTATTTATGTTGGTACAATTATCAAGGACTTCCTTGTTTGCTTTACATTTGCACAGGTTTGTGTCCCTAACCTGTTAATATTTTTTCTTTATAATTTACTTTGTGCCCCACTACTGCAGCAATGTGTGCTTTGCTGGCTTTGAGTTTCACACAATGAATCCAGACTTCATGAAACCTATCTCTAGTATCTCTGATGCTGACTGTAACACTGACAAAGCAACATTAACCCTTAGAGCCCTAAGGGTCTTTTGGTCGTTTTTCACTACTTTGATATAATGGCTTCTAAAAGCATTTCTGTAGGTATAATCAAGGGCTTTTTAGCTCTGAAGTCAGCACCCTCTCAGCTACAATTAGGGTAATTTTACAAAAAAAAATTGAAAACCTTTACTCAATGTTTATGTTTATATAATGCAAAAAACTGCATTGTGTTTTTTATTATGTAGAGGATGGTAAACTAGTGTAGTTTAGTTTCAAAGCCTAAATTCCAAACTCTTCTAAGCTCAATAAATATACAACATTAATTGAACTAGTTGCATTTTATTTACTTAAGTGTATTCACTTTTATTTATAAGCCCTGCTCTTCACTGTTTATGATATTATCTATTTATATATCTACACGATCGTTTATGCTGTTTTAAGCAAAAACATTTATTTTTTATAATTGTTTGACTTAATTTTTTACAGTGTAGTTGTATGTTTTACAAAATCTGCGCCGGTGCGGATCTCGGGTTTAGAGGGTTGCTTTCAGTTGCTTAACATCACTCTTAGAAATGGCGTGTTGATATATTGAATCATTCAAATATACCATGGCGTGTAGCAGCTAAAGTTAGCCTCATAGGTAGCTGCTGCACGACCATTTAGGGAATGCATGTGAAATCAGATATTCTTTCCATGCTACCTTGAACTGTAGAGCCCTCAAGCCATAGATGGCTCAATCTATGCCATAACCTATCCAGTCTGAGAAACTAGAGCCCTCAATCCATATCCAGCTCTATCAATGCTCTATCAACACAGAGCCATGAAAAGAGAGTGTTGCACCGACGGAAGTTCAACATTTTTGACAGTCACATGGAGAGGCAAAACAGTTCCAGAAAGTGCTTGGTGGGCAATTTTAATCAATATATACAGATATATAACTACATATTTTGGTAATTAGGAGTCAATTAATGCACAGATTAACATTTACAATATACTTTCCAGGATACTTTTAGTATATGCGTCTAACTTCCATGAACAGTTTTGAGGCTCCACGATCTGCCATTGCTGTAGAAAATGCGATCCATTGGAGTGAACAGAGATGACTGACTCTCTCTTACATGGCTTTGCCGTAACCTATACAGTCTGAGAAACCATCTCAGGGATTATTGTTGTCCTGTGGTTGTCTTGTCCTGTGGTTGTCAACTAATAGGCCCTATATGTCTGTAAGCTCAGTGGTGCTGTTAGCAATGTTGCAGCAGGACACCGTCATCTTTGAGTAGATCATTTATCCCTGTGACACCAGCTCTGAGGAGCTATGGGGCATGCTCTTCCTTCATTCTCATGAAGCTAATCTGATCAACTGCGCACAAAGTAACTGTACCCCTCCTCGGTATAGGCGTGTGCAAATGTGTACATGCTTCTGTTTGCCATGCATTTTCTGGCTTCAGGTCCAACATAAAATGATTATTATTATACAGAATATTTTTTGAAGGCTGAATGGATCATTTATTTAAGTATTAAACCATATTTGTGTGCGTGTGTCTGCGCGTGTGTGTGTGTGTGTGTGTCTGGGCGTGTGTGTGTGTGTGTGTGTCTGCGTGCTATATCGTTTTAGTAAAAAGGGAACAAGACAAATAAAAGGGAAATTGGACAAACATCATTTTTACTTTTGTTTTGTACTTTTACGCTCACAGTTAAGAGTTGAAAGTAATTTCAAAGACAACAAATAATTCATTTTTACTGTAAACTGTCCAATATTTATCGTAAGGCTACAAATCCAAACTATGACTTTAAACTCAACCGTATACCGTAAGTTTGCATTTCACTTTGACTAATGTGATCTGCAAAAACAAAAACAATTGCAAGCACTGCATGCAAATAACATGCCCTAAAGAAACACATGAAGAGTTCAGTTGCAAAAACCTCTAAGTCCATCTGACATCTTTTTATTTATTTTTTATTGACAATATTTAAATGATTTGTTAGCTTTTTGGAAGATGCTACTTTTTATTCAGTGACAAATAAGCTTTTCATTGTAATAAAGGTGAAATGTGTGAACCCAAATATGGAAACCTAATAAATATGTCTGTTTAAATTGCTAATTGCTACTTTGTTTCAGATGGACTTAGAGATTTTTGCATCTGAACTCTTCACATGTAGAACATTACATTTGGACATTGTTGGACAATTGTAGGTTAGGATAGCCTACTATTTTTTTTACTGTATTACATATAAAGATCTTACCATCAGCTCTTAGAGCAGCAAATACAACATCATCTTAAGTATGCCACAATATTAATCAAGGTTTTAGAAATATTTGTATTTTAATCTTGCTATTTATGGCTTTGACTTGTTAGTGCAAACACTTCAGACACTTGTGGACATATGGAATTGAACCTGTGACAGTCTCACTTTTATTGCAATGTCACCTCTATCTCTAAAAGTACCAATAGCATAAACCAATTGGCATCGGTCAAGGAATACATACACACAATTGCCATAAAGGCCACTACTGTAGTCCCCATCGACGAAAAGCCATTACCCTTGAGATAGGAGCCTATAATAAGCTTTCTCACTTTCACCTCACTGAAAACAATTTTCTCTGGTGAAGGCAGACCTTGCATTATATTTAACCAACATAAATACACAACGGCAAGCATCCATCATATGACCCTTGTAACAACAGTCCCTTTACAGGTATAACATGTTAAGTTATATCTTTGTTGGAGAAGACAAAGGGTCCTTAGGGACTCTCACGCATCCTTCCTCATCCCTTTAAAGGGCAAAGTTATTTCTCTGCTGAGTTTACATGTCACGACAAGTAGAGCGCAGCTTTTGCAGCTAAATGGCATTATTACTCTAATCTGCCTAATGCATCCATCTGCCTGCCTCACATGACGTGTGTAGACATGTGTGGACACATTGTATTTCAATGCATCTGCTGGTATTTTAAGGTTATTGCTGGTGTAAGGAACTGTGTGATTTCCCGGCACAAAGCCTAACCACACACACGCAATCCTTACTTCCTTGGTTAACAGGGAAAGTTTTTCAACTTGGCAAATCCTCCACCAGCGTCATGCATGCGGCAACAAGGTTAATTAATATATTATTTGAATGTTAGCTCTAAAATAAGTAAGCAGGCTTCAAAAGGCGGCACACACTGCTCTAATCTGTGGGTGTGGCTAACTGATATTTGCATCTGACAAAATCACAGAAGATTTAATGAGCAGCAATCCAGACAAATGCTGTAGGTTGTAAAATGACAATAATACTAAGGCATTTATTAAGGCTGTTTTGTAGCCATAAATACACTGAGTGAACCAAACAATCGGTATGACTACACACACTTTTGTGCTAATAATAACATAAGCAAGCATGCGTGAACATACAGCCTTTTTACTGTTTTGCATATAATGTACACTGCACTTACTATTTTAACAGACCCTTGAAAGTATTGCCTTACATAAAATTGTAATATGTAAAACCTGTATAGGCCTACTGTATATGAACCATGTTTATGGTTTAGATATGTTTATGCCCAGATACTGTAGTTGCTGGGGGTTGTGGATGTCTGAAGTAATACTACTTAATTTGTATACACTTAATTTCCTTCCTTCCTTTCTTATGTCTTATACACACCTGGTTATGCAATACATGTTGTTCTACATCAGGAAATATCTTGTTTATCAAATGATCTTGAGGGAGCTCGATGATGAAGTTGAAGGTGTCAAAGGTGAGCAAACTTGCTCCATCCACATTTACAACATAGCTTCCTGTTTCTTAGATGTACCAGCTACCATTGTGTTTCTTTCCAGTTCCAGGAAAAGTTGTTCCCAACTTACTGACAAACTGTAATTATAACGATCAAGAAGCACAGTAGCTACACATTCAATAGTCATTGCATCAGTTTTTAAATGAGTGCCAAGTCCAAGTGGAAAACAATTTGCTAAATGTCTCTTAGTGTAATACCCTGCAATGTCAACAGGTTGACATATTTGAGAATAGCTAGCTATCAGGCATGCAAACTTGTCACCTTTGGGCGTAATTCAACGTTTTCAATCCAAAATAGGCCACTTCGCAAATCCGATGAGTTTTTTTTTTTTTGTGAGGAAGAGGGGGGTGGGGGGTTGTCTCGTGTGTGACACGAGAGCCTGCCAGTGCCTTCTAAAAATGATCTAAAATAAAATAAAAATACAGTGGCGCGCAAACGCACTTCGACTTTCCATTAACAGGCATCAAGCGCCATTGTTCTTTAATCTACAAAATCTACAAAAAGTTGCAGGGCTGTTTGTTTAAACCTTTGCACGTAACGGTCCCGATTTATATAGTTCAATATACGGTCGCACCTGGCGAGTCGACGCTCCTGTTGTCACATGGTGTTTGGAGCTGGCAGCCAGCACAGGTGTTTATGACTGAGTTATAAACACCATATGATCTATTACGGTGCAGGGGTTAATAAATGTGCATTGATTAATATGTGCCACATGCACGTTTAAGGAGGTGAATAGAAAAGTAAATCATGCATATGTGATGACAATGCAGCGATAATACATTAGAACATTTGATATTCATAATCTAATCTAGGTTTACCTCCATACATTTCCATCTTAAATTGATGCAAAATGCACAAAAGAAATAATCAGAATGCAGGAAATTAAGTATTTGACACTCAAAATCATCTGGGGGAGGACCGCCATACCCCCCACTTTATATCCCCAATACTCAAATAAATCTACATCTATGGGTGTATGCTATCTGAGCTCCACTGTTCTGTACAGGGTTGTGCCATGTCGGCTGTCGGGACCGTCCTTCTAGCTGGACTGTTTTGCTCACGCGTCTGTCTCACCTTTCTTACCCATAACCAGTTTGTATTCCTGAGCTATATGATACCTTGACATCAAAGAAACAACTCAGTTGCAGTTGAGGGCAAAGCAAAGACAACAGACACTTAGTACTTGAATTGGAAAAGTGTCATGTCAGACATTCAAGTTTGATAAAGGTCTGCCAAAGCAATGTCACTTGCAGGAAATGCTTAAGCTTTTAAAGTTCAATAAAATAAAATGTTTAGTTTGCTGAAAGTTTTGGATTATTGCCTAAAGATAGTGAACTGATAAAAACAACATATAAAATACACAAATAGCAAAAATAGTTGAGATACAGTTCAGCTTCTATTGTCTCCATCTGCTGTTAAGTCCCATCTACAGGATACTGAATGTAATCTACAGTATTTACATTATGAGAGTTACAGCATGAGAGAAATCCCTTATTTACATATATTATCTATTAACACTGCTGGCTATTGATTACTTCTACGTAACAAAGAAACAATTTTGGGTTTTTACCTCTTATCTTGAATGCGGTTGAATGCTTTGTGGCAGATGAATGGTAAAACTCCCTTTGACTGCTTAATCCACTGGCAACGGTTCTTCACTTTCATTAGTATGCTAGGTCCAAGTTTTCCTGCTCATTTCCTTTCGAAACACTTTGTCTGTTTTACTTCCTGTCTGTATTATAGCTACTATAAGATTTTATTGTCAGTGTCAAATGTCCTTCCTTCTCTAGTGAGTGGCAAACCAGGGCTGTTTCCTGTGGTACGCATCAATTACGCTTCTGTGCAATAAAATATATTAAATATTAATTTATATATATATATATAATACAGTTAATGATAAAGCCTGTACTGTTAGTCATTCCATGTGCATTATCCACCAAACATGTGACCATATTAATTATTTAGGCTGATTGAGCCTATAATGGCAGCAACTGGGCGCGTCGGTTTGAAACCAACGAACTAGCTCACTTGCATTGCTGCTTTGCGCCAGGTGTAAGATAGGGCTCATAGGCACAGTATTTCATTGTTATTTTAGGGATCTTTTAGGGATCTTGGTGAAATCCTGCTATTTCCGTAGACGGTCTGTTAGCAAGCTTTTACTTAAATTGCTTTACTAAAATTATAATTTTACTAAAATGACTTTCCCAAATAAGCAGATGGCCCTTTCCTCTACAAAGAAACACTCTCAACTTGGTAAATCCGCTGTTATAACAGCAATCCACCAATGTGCACATGGCTTTTAAACAGAACGGGCTCTGATTGATTTATTGTACGTTATGCCCAAAACACACCCGCATGAATAATGAAGAGAGTGAGTACAACCCTTTTAAACCATGGAGCTACAACCATTTATCTGCCAATAAACTAGCAAAAGTAAATTTGGCCTAGCCATAAATGCACTGGCATGACCACACCTCTGTGTACGCTGCCCTGCATCGGCTTGAACATGGAACCTCGGACATGGGAGCTTTAGCAAGGAGGCTTAAATCCATGGGCATCTGTCACCAGCGTGTCTCTTAAACTGTCGGGCAGTGAGGTTTACTCACTTTACAGCTGTGCTCGCTGGCCACTATTACATCTTGACTTACATCTTACATCATTCATATTGAGTCATCTGAAAGGAAATTGGTATCCAAGACAGTTACTGTTACTCAACACCAGACCTCTCAACAGTGCCTTGCTGGATTACTCCATCCTTTGCATATTCCCAGCTGTTCATGGCCTCACATTATGGTCTGCCACCATTAGAGGGATTTACAACAATCTTGGTTCTGATATGCTTGAACAAGGTTAAGTGGAAGCACTCTATGTTGTGAAGCACTCTGCAAAGTGCGTGTACTCCATCCAGATCAACTGCTTGCTCCAGGAAGTGGGATTAGCTGAAGCACAACAGCGTAAAAGTGTCTGTACATGTAGATCTTTATTAAGATGTTTTTGTCTTACCAGTCGAGATTGGGGGTGGGACCCTGTTGATAAACTGATAGAAGGAGAGAATAGATAGCCTTCCAGAATCGGAAGAGAACTGAGGGTCAGACACTACTGTATGTCTAGGAGCATATGCTTAAAGCCTGCCTGGGCAGCGGGGCTGGGCAGTTTAGGCAGGGATATTAAGTGAGCAGCCAAACAATCCACCACTAAAGAGATGGTTAGCCTGGTTAGACTAGGTTGGCCTGGAACAGCAATGGGTGGGTTCCTTACCAGGATATGCGATCCTCAGCTGATAAGGGACTTACATTGCCCAATTTCCAGACAGGTCTATCTGGAGCTGTTTACTATTAGAACCCCTGCTGGTGCGCCCGCTGCCCAGTAGATGGAAGTTATATGATTAGCTTTTGCTTTTAAGGAGCATAATTTTTAAATTGATTTAACCTGTTTGGTGTCCTTTGTTTTCCGGTTTGCTCATTCGTAAAGGTGGAGTCGGCGATTGTCAGCTAAAATACTATGTAAAATATAGCAAATACAATCACGGTCCAAAAGCTCTGCGTTCTGTGAGTATGCTGGAGTGTCCAATTTGGGGGGCAGAGCTTCTGAGGCATTGAAGGCAGGGGCGTTTTTATTTTTGATGAATGCGAATATCAACCTTTCTCCAGCATTGCTGACTCTTTGTTAAGACTCCTGTTGTAAACGATCATTTAAGTTTGTCTACAGTAAACTGTAAAACCACTTTGAGTACAAACACAAATTAATGACATGTGAATGCCATATGAGCCCTGTCCAAAACGCACACGCACGCACACACACGCACACACACACACCCTTGTGCCTTGCTGATCTAGTTATATACATAATTACATGTCTTTTCATGTCACTGGTATTTTGCACATTATCTGCCTGCAGGGTGGAATATTTATTATGGGGAGGGGGGGGACTCTGGAATTTGTTTACAGTAAGGCAAACATTTATGTTAGAATCAAACTACCTATTGTGTGTGTAATCTGTGTGTGTGTGTGTGTGTTTGTTTAAGAAGATGCAGTAGAGTTCAACATGTTTAGGATACTGTATATCCACAAAAATTGATCCATTTTTAAACGCAGTTCCAAAGCATCTTTATACATATTTGTCCATAGCAAAGCAGCATACCTTCAGGGAAAACTCCTACATCTGTGAACTGTGCATGCTCAGATTGCTAAAAATATCTGCTTTTATTGTTTACGCATACAGGTAGAATTTTCTTTTCTGAACAGTTGATGTAAAGTTCATCTTCAAAGTAACTTTTCAACCTGTTATATCTCGTTGTGGGGTAACAGAGTACTGTAATCATGTTATATTTGTCTGTAATACAGTAATAGAATGCATTACTTTCCTAAATTCAGTATTCACATTGCAGTTACCAATCAGACAGTGCTACAGTGCTCTACTGTATGGGCAGGCTTTCATCGACTTTGCTATGGTTTTGTGGTATTGATTAGAGAGCCCAGGGGAGGGCACTATTTATGATATTTGAAATGTTTATTTCAAATATAAAATACTATTTTGTCATTTGTATATAGGGTTGTTGAAAATGGCTTCATATTTTGTAACAAAATAGGCTACTTTAGTGTTTGTATTTGTAGTTTAAAAATAGGCTATAAAATACTTTGTAAGATAATTACTCAGTGCAGCCTCTGGCACTTACTCAGTAATGTGCCCAGACTTGTTGAGATCACAACACAGAGATTCAGTTTGATCCAGTGAGCACAAGGTGAGACCTGAAAACCTCTACAAATCTTAAGTTTTGGTTAAATTAAGTTTTGGTGTTCAATTTAGTAGCATCGACTAAATCTTTACCAAATTACATAATGTGCCATCTAGCTAACTATTTCACCCGAGTAGCAGCATATCAGCCCTCACAGTAAATGCCATTTAGCTATTTTCAGCCTATATTAAAGGTGAGGTAAGCGATGCTGGAGAAAGATTGTTGATATTGGAACTCAACATCAAAACAAACACCTATGCTCTGCCTCCACATTGATTTAATTGCTATGAATAAAGGTCTACATTCTCAGTTTTCTGCTTTTGAATGATATTTTATAGGTATAGTTTGCAACTGTAAGATAATACACTTTGTCTAATTCACCAAATATCCCCTCGCAATATGCTATTTTACCATTCTCTATGCGTGTTTAAAGAATAATCTGGTAGCCTACTGTCATGACCAACTGCCTTGCAACTCCCCCTGCTGGTGCGCCTGGGTTCCGGTGTTCTGTCGTTCTGTCCTACTTGTCAGATTATCCTACCGTAGCAGTAAAATTAATATATACCAGGCCGAAATAGTTGTAGGATAGGTTGACGAGTGAAAACTACTTGTTTTGTGCTACCAGGCTGAAATTGAGGAATTTCTTATTTTAAGGAAAGATATACATGTAATATTGTGCTAACAGGCGAAATAGCATATGCTACCAATCTGTAACAATTTCCAGCGTCTGTGAAAAAATAATGTTATGACAGTTGGCACAATTTATTTTATTAATAAAAAGGTTAACATGTAGACTAAATAATAATTAAAAATACAAATGTTGAATGACAACATATAGGCTAAGATAATGTTTACCGAATAAAATTATACAAGTAAGACGCCAAGAATCCCTGTAAAATTGTAAAAAACATGCAGTAATAGTGCTAGCAAGAAATCCAAACAAGTGGCACACTGCTTACAACAATGCCCTATAGGTTTCGCAATACGTTTACAATGTGTGCGACAGAGTTTCTGAGCACCCTATGACCTTGATGCAGAGTTGTTTTTGATTTGAGTTTGATGTTAACATGCGTTTGCTAATGCAAAGTAGGCCCCAAGTAACACCAAGTATCTCAATAGGATACAATAAAAAACTGTTAATGGGCAGTTTAACTGTCGGTTTCTTTAAAGCCAGAGATATGTGGGGATCTGAGATTTAACAGGCAGAAAAATACAGTATTTGATCTGTTAAAGGTGATGCTGGAAAAAAGACCTGTGACATTTATTCATGTGTTCACTACATGTCTTGTGTCTCCTAGCAACAAATTGTTTTATTGCTTGAGTGTGGTCTGGCGAAAACACCTTTAGCAGTCTGCGAGGATTTGATGAATATTTGGTGCTTTTATTTTACGTTTGGTATTTGCATTGTTACATTAGTTTTTTTTTCTTTTATTTATTGCATCTACTGTTTGCAATTATAGAAAATGGGTACAATAATATTTTTGATTGACACTAATTTGCAAATACTGAAAGACAATATAATCTATAGATGTCTGATCCACACAAAAAAATTACTTACATTACTGTAATATTCAAAATTATAATTTAACAGTAAAAATGTAAATCCAATTAATTGTTATGGTATGCCCTGGATGAATATTTATATTCGCATTTTGCAGCCTATGTCATAGCCGAGGGTATAAGCAAACCATGCATGTGAGGGTTCAGTCTTTTGCTGAGCTGCTGTTTAGAGTCCCTGGACATTATAAAATCATCCATCACCCAAATCAGACGTTCCTTGTATGGGTGCTAGTGAGCTTGGCCGAGACAGTGTGCAAAATTGATTTAGTCTCGCACAAAGGGACGTTACAAAATAAGATCTATATTTGATTGTAAACAAAAACCAGGGAAACTACTGTACATCTGTATTTACTCGTCCACCAAGTGTTGAGTATTGACATGATATGACATGCCAATGCATTTCTGATAATTTGTTATAGCTGTCTAGACAGGATGGGCAAAAACAGCATTTTCAGATGTATCCACATGGGAGAGGCTTCTTTAAAAGCTAATTCAATGGTAGATAACACTGGATTAGAGTGTACAGAGTGAAAAGTACATACATTTATTAGTGCTAGTGTGAACATTGCATTAGTTTGTGCATGCATTAGTATTTGGTGGTTTATGGTCTGGATAAGTAAGTGGACCATTCTCACACAGGGGTCAGGCAGAGCAGAGCATAATTTACAAGCTGGTATGTGAAAGGTAGTCAATATGATGCATTGATCACTGTGGGAGATGAAGGGTTTTTGCAGTGTTCAGTGTGTGTGTGTGTGTGTGTGTGTGTGTGCGTGTGTGTGTGTGGGTTACTGTATAGGCTATAACAAAGAGCCTTACAACAAAGAAAAACAATAATATGAATAAGAATCAAGGCAAGTATTAATGCAAGCTACCTTGCACCGGCTACCAGTAACATTTAGATTTTATTTGAAGGTCCTCCTCCTTACATACAAGGCCCTAAATGGGCTAAGACCAAGATTACTACAGTAAATCCCTTGTGCAAGAACACTGTGGCCATCAGAAACTGGTTTATTTAGGGCTGTTTGGGTCTGTAGTTTGCAGCCACATTACCACATATGATCTACCCAAGGACATAGCTCAGCTACATTACGTGTGTGTGTGCGTGTGTGTGTGTGTGTTTGTACAGTTGCAGTGTTTGCTGTCGTGTACTGCACAATTCTGCTGCTGTGTCACTGATATCAGCTCGGGTCACCTGAGCTGTGTATTTGAGTAGCCATCTCCCCTTCTTATATGTAGCCTGCACCGACATGCGCACCGCTCCACGGGGCTGATCAATAATGCCGTTCCAAACCAGTGGCTGCTTTGTGCTGGAGTAATAACCTCTTCCAATATCTGACCACATCGCTCATTACACTGTAAGTAGCCTTCATTATACGGCATACAGGCAAACACACTACCTACCACACACACACATACATTTCCTTGAACCCACTTTACAGTATGCAGCGCTGAAACAGAGAGAGAGACAGGCCTGTGACCTTCCAGCACCATCCCCTATTGTCTACCCTCAAATGCCTTTTCTTGCTCAGTGGATCAGATAGCCCTTAGCCAGTATATTGGTCCCATGAGCCTGTCTGCTATCTACTGCATGCCTGCGAGAGCCATCGTTACAGTGGCCATGACGGCTAACCCCCTCACCTCTGCTTGATAGTGACGCCTTCATCCCCTGGGAAATGGAAGGCAGACACAGCTGTGTCAAATGGTCTGAACAGCTGAGTAGACTCTCGGCACACTCGCCACAGCATTCACAAGCTGTTTCCAAAGTGTTTTGTTTGAGGATCAGTGAGAGCCTGTGTAGTTCAGTGACTCTGCACTTGTGTGTGACAACTGCCTGGGGCGAATCTCAGGTTACTTTAATTGTACCCGTATAGGTAGGTTTGTTTTGCAGTAGAGAATTATAAACATCTTAGTTCAGCTTTACATATTGAGAAACCATAGACGGTAAACATTCAGGATCTCAATGTTCCATGAACAGCACAGGAAAGTTTCTCTTAGACATGACAAATCTGGAAAAATAATGATTAGGATGAAGGTGTTATTAAATGAAGGGAGCAGGCTGTGGCCTGTTGGCAGCCAACACATAACTTGCCTGTCAAATCATGTCTTGTCTTTAAAGTACTATGTTTTCACTTTGTGCTACTATATCTAGTTGCAGTTACATTCCTATTTACTTTACCATACTTTCACAATCACTACCTTGCCTCACCCCTTCCGAGAAATGACAACCAGTGTAGCCAGCTCATTTTAGAATTGAATCCTCTTTATTGTAACAATAATGAACCTTAGGAGTAAACAATCAGCCAAAGTGAAAACATTTCATCCTCTCAAACCAGATGATTGGACAGGTTGGTTCAATTAGCCTACCCTAAGTTTGCTAGGACCAGAAATATTGTTCTTGCTGTTTTGCTTGTTATTGCTGCATTACTTGGATTAGTAATTGTAATATTACAGTATTACTGTTTTGGAAATAGTAATTAGTTACACTAGTTACTGGCAAAAGTAATAATATTACAGTAACTAGTTATTAGTAACTAGTTACTGCCACTTAATAGCATCGCTCCGCTGGACTATTGCTCAGCTTCATCTTTTTGCTGAGATTATAGTCTGGAAACCCTGTTTTCACACACAGACCATTCAGGGTGGGCTGATGAGATGACGTTGAAGTAAAGCGTGTTTCAAAATGAGTCTAGATGAGATGATTAAAACAGTTGTAACACTGTCCAATAGTTTCAAAATGAACCAATCTATGCCCAGTAGAAGGCAATGACTGTTAAAACTTCCCAGTAAAGAGTGGCCAGACCTTATTAAAATACATACAGTATAGAAATGTACATCCATATCCATATACATATCCAAATGTACATCCAATTCTAACTCATTGTGACCTTCCTCTCAAATCAAATCCACATAAAGAGCCATACCTCGCAGATGATTCTCCCTATGATATAACACATCACAGAGATGACATCATCCTTCACTAGAAGCAGTGGATGGCAGAAGGGGAAGCTTTGGATGAGTGAATGTGAGGCGGTGATGTACAGTACAACACTTTCAGTGGCCTATTGGTTAGAAAAGCATTATATAAATGCAGTCCATGTATTATTTGCCATTAAAGGCAGAGTTAGTTATTCTCGAGAAGGCATTGATAACTTCGACTAACTCAAAACAACATTTCTCTGCAGTGCCGCCTCACACACTGAAAGAAAGCATAGTGTAGTACTGCAGCTCTCTTGTTGTGAGGATTGTTTGCCACTTTGTTTATGTTCCTATTTACGGAGCCAAGGCTGTGTAGAAGTATTCAATTCTTTTTTCAACACGCGCAGAGAACGGTAAGCTAGGGAAATGCGAGGAGATATTTGGTGAATATGTCAAAGAGTGTATTAGCTGACAATTAGCTTGCGATAGCTAACTTCACTTTTAACTGAGCATGAGAGAGTGTAATCACACATCCCCTTCTACATGTGTGAGTCTAGTCAGAACAGAATTCAAATTCAGTTCTGTAACTCTCCCTGTTGACCGAGCAAGATGTTAAGTCTTGCTTGCTACAGGTAAGCGATGGTTTGCTATGTCAATTATTGACGTTTCAAGGATGTCTAGACATGCTGGGTCTCTCAAAATAGTTGAGAACCTGATAATTACAGTAAGGTGTACATCCCTGGACCCTGATGTATTTCTAACTAACTAACTAATTGTCAAAGATCCATATCTTTATTCAACAAAATTCTTGCAAGTTAAAGCAAGTTGGGATAAGACATTTTTGATTGTTTGGCACAGAGGAAAATATAATGTATGTATTGTCTCGATGCCACTCCAATTGTTAAGATGCCACACTCTCTCCCGTATGTGTTGTGACAGATTAATGAGTTTCATGACTTACTTCATAGAGGGCAGAGGCAACACGATGTCTGCCCCTGGGGGTTTCAAGATTCAATAAGCTTAAGCATTCATTTATCTCAGAAAACACACAAAAGCCAACCTGTCAATGTCACCTTCTGACTGGGCCGACCCCCAGCAATCGATCACACTTGACAAGATTCCTCCCCCAGCTTACAACTAAGTGCCAAGTCACTGGAGTGGTGGACAACTGATGAAATGATTGCTTATACTGTATATACAGTATGTATTATGCAATAGGCTGTGTACTATGTAATTAACGTTTCATAATAAAAAACGTTCTCTTCTTTATTACCAACTGATGGGTGATTATGGAAGAGGGTGCATTTATATGAAAATCTTCCTGTAAAAAACTTATGTTTTCCCTGCAACGTGTGTTGCACGCACACACGCACGCACGCACGCACGCACACGGTTCCCTCCAAGGTGAGGCCATTAATCAAACATGTTAAATTCTGAAAAGTAAATTAGGGCTGTGTAACCTGTCACTGAAATGCCTGCGCTTTGTATTCATTTCCAGTTTCCTCTGTCCAGCAATTCTACCAAATATTTGCTCCTTTGCCATCTCTGCCAATCTCACACAACGAGACCCAGAGACAAAGGAATTGATCATTTTCCCAAACACAAACATTTCCCAATAAACTGATGCTGCAATTATGTGTGATGCTTGACAACATTATGAGGGGAGGGCCAGTAACATATAAAATATTACAGTAATATATAGTCATCATATGTTATAACAACATACATACTGTATGCTCCGTACTAAGTTAGTTAGAACATTTATTTTACTTTATGTTTCTTTCATCTATCACAACGTCTGGGAAACAAGTACAATGGCCAGAGGATACAGATATTGGTTAAGAATGAGAATTAGGGTCAGCAAACATGCTGTTTACAGTTTCTACAATATAATACGTTTCTTTACATTAACTAAAATAACAATATGGCTTAAACAATAGTAAAAGGAGTTCATAATACAGATACACATTTACACTT
>JAODUK010034084.1:0-22068 GCA_027564635.1 Typhlichthys eigenmanni | reverse complement strand
GTTAACAGATCATGGTCCCATCAGCTCCAGCGCTGGATCTGTCTGCAGACTCTGACCTTCAAAGGGTAAAGTGTTCTCAAGTTTTCACATTTCATCAAGTACAGTAGAGAGGAAATTGAAGGTGTATGATTTCTCTGCCCTGTGAAACCTCAGCATTCATCCAATACATTCTATTACCTTCCCCGGGGATTCATTTATGTCTCAGAAGATATCCTCTTGCAGAACTGTCATGATTGCAGCACTATCAATGTAGTATCAATAATACACTGTAGTGACACCATGACATGTTTGGGCTTACTGAACGGTTAGAAGGTGTATGCTCTAAGACTTTTAAACATAATATTAAACTACACACATTTTTTGTAACACTGGTTTCACCCGCATGGGTAATTCAGGAGTGTAATTTAAATGTTAACGTTCTACAGGATAAGGTGACTTCTTAAGGCAGTGGGTAGGATGTCATCATTTAAAAGTACAACATGTAGCGAACGCCTAAATACTGTGCTTAGCTGCCACACAGATTTCATGGGATCTCACAGACAGAGACACCACCCAGCTGTTTAGAGGCAGATCTGTGTGATCATAAACAGAGAATACAAAGAGCATGGACAAGACAGAGAAACAGCCAGCGATGGGGGCGGAGGGTTGTATGGGAGGTGGGGGCTGGGTGAGATTAGTTGTGGAGGAGTTCCTGTTGTAATGGACGGGGGATTTCCCATCAGAGCTGCACTCTGCTGATTGTAGACAGGCTATAGTCCTTTGAAGGACAAGAGAAACATGGAGGTGATGATGAACAATGGAGATGGTTTTGTTTGTAAATGGTGTAATTATTCATTCATACTCCATTTATATGTGTGTGTGTGTGTGTGTGTGTGTGTGTGTGTGTATGCGCGTGTGTATGTGTGTGCGTGTGCGTGTGTGTGTGTGTGTGTGTGTGCGTGTGTGTGCGCGCGTGTGTGTGTGTGTGTGTGTAGGTGCGCAGGTTGACAGGTCGCAGCTGTGAAAACCAATCTTCTTGTCTGTTTGGGCCAATATTCACACACACACACACACACACACACGCACGCACACACAACTCATAACATAACCTCACTGCCCAAAGCTTTTATGTATGCCTGTGCCAGCCAGAGTCCCTGACGCTGCAGTAAACAATGGACAAACAGCAAAGCATTAAGTGAACTGTCCCTCCAAAGGCCCGTGTGCTGTCCAACAGACATTGTATCTCAGCTCTGGCCAGCCCAAGCTGTGCTGTTCTCTGTTTCTTTTTTTTAATGTATGAAATTGAGCCCAGATGCTGACTAAATCAATGGGAACTATGGGAACGGGGTGAGTGTGTGTGCGCACATGTGTGCATATCTGTTTGACATGAGATTGTTAAGGTTTTTTTTTACATTTTTATAGGGTTTATGTTAACTGAAAAATCTAAGTAGTATAATGGATTAGACTTACAACAGGCCAAAGTACAATTTATCTGAATCTAAGGGCTAATCAAGGCAAAACTAAATAATCATCTCTGTTTTGATAGACTGATATAAAGTTGCTAGCATAATGGACTGCACTGTCATTTCTCATGTGTGCCTTTGGTCTGTTCAGTAAAACAATGGATTAAATGCTTACTATAATAGTGTAGCGCTGTTCCAAGAAGTTAAGCGCAGAGAATCAGCATTATTGCCACATCCCTGCAGATTGGCTGGACAACAAACTAGTAACATGTCAGTGAGCCGCTTCAAATTAGGGCAGTGCCTCAAACCCTGTTCCAGCCCTGCCTCCACCCTTCCACACCCCACCCACCCTACACACACACACACATACGAGCCTTAAATTACGCGTGATCTGGAAAGAGGAGGGCAAAGAGGGTCACAGACGCACAGATGAGAAGTGTTTCCACTTTTTCCACTGGAAAATTACCTCCCTAGACGTAGAGTAGGTGTGTGTGTGTGTGCAGGCCCGAGGGTCCTCATCAGTCATATTAGCCACTCAAGCCTGTGATGTATCGTAGATGTAGTAGAAGCCAACATGATCACACACACATATGTATGTTGCCTTTGTGTTGATTAAATGGCATTGTGGTGGAGGCCCTCCTTTTCCTCGCTGGGTTCACATACGGTACCTCAGCAGCTACTTTAGCTGGGCAGGGTTCCTCGTGAACACCTCGTCGCTCCTGTTTGTGATCTCTGATGCTGCCGCATAATTTTGACCCTGGGTCAAGTCACATGCGTTCCTGTAGGTCCACAAACGGGATGTGACTAATGTAACAAGCTAGACAGAGAGTTTTACATTCATTTATATAGAGCAGTGGATCTATCAAGAAGGGATTGGGACACCCAGGGGTATTGCAAAAGGCTTTTTGGGGGACGCCAGATGATTTCCAGATCTTGAAACATTCTTATTTTACTGTAATACGTTGTTGCATGTAAAGGGGTAAGTCTGCTTCCTTACCTCAAGATCTTAGGTTGACAACAAATCCATCATTCACCAACTAGAAATGAACCGGTATATTTGTCCGACTGGCATTTATTTCCATTGTTTTTCCATAAACATATTCTAATACGTCATTTAGAAAATCAGTCTACTATCTCCTGGCACCATTACCTTAATGACAAAGTGTTATATTTTGCATACAAAAGGAAGTGCAATTAATGTGCATGGGGCCATTAGTCAATATGTTTTCATCTACTGTTGCATAGAGAGTATAAAAGAAAATGGGATCTCAACCACAGTGAATTGTTTACTAATCAAGTAAATATAAATATAATAGATTGATACTGATGAACAGGTCTAAGGCACAACGGATCACGTCTCACTTCTAGGTCCACCAATTAAAGAAGCTCTAAATATACTATCAGCTCCCATAAATACATGGACATTATGTGGCTGGTCAAGTGCTCTTATCCCCAGCCCGGCCCCTTATAATCACTGTTGTTCCACAGAAGTAGACTAGGTCACACTGCCTTATCTGGCTGGCTGCTGGTCAGTGAGATACAGTATACTGAGTAGTGCGAGACCACATACATCATGGAACATCTACTGGCAGGTAGGAGCCACGTTAGGCTGGTTGACACTATTCCACCACACTGGTTTTGCGGGGGAAGGACAATCTGGTATGGGTGTTCCACTCCTATCTGGAAGGTCCTGGATTTGAGCCCCAACAAGGGCCCACCTACAAGATGCCTAATCCCTGCCTGTTTCTTAACACTTGCAATTGTTAAAGGCAGGGTTAGTTATTCTCGAGCTTGATAACTTTGAGCTCAAATCAAAACAATATTCCTCAGCAGCGCTGCCCCACACATTGAAACGCTTTGTAAAGCAAAGCGTATTTAGTAACTTTTTTATATAGCGCTTTTCACAGATATATAATCACAAAGCGCTTTACATTAAAACATCAACATGACAGGTAATAAACGAAAGAAAGATACACATAAAATAAAACAATGAAGATAAAATCAAATAAATAACAACCGTAAGAGGGAACCAACACAGTTAAAATGGGCCACAAATTTAAGTTTAAAACAAATATAAGACTATTTAAGAGTTAATGAATCCCTGTGTAAATAAAAATGTTTTCAACTGCTAATAAAAATCTCTGTTGATTCTAGCGAGCACAGTGCTAAGGGACAAGAATTCCACAGTTTGGGGGCAACGGCTTGAAAAGCATACAGTAGTCACCCCGTGTTTTGTAATGGGTGATTGGGTTAGTGAGAAGCTTTATGTCAGCTGACCTGAGTGTTTGGTTTGTTGTGTATGGGTGCAGATCAGTGATGTAGTCTGGTGTTTGACCCCACAGAGTTTTGAATGCAATAAGCAGTATTTTTAATTGTATTCCAAATTTAATTGTACTACTAGTACTACAGTACAGCTTTGTTGTAAGCGGAGTTCGCCACTTTGTTTATGTTCCTATTTACGGAGTCAGGGCTGTGTAGAAGTATCTAATTATATTTTCAGCACATACAGAGAACAGTAAAATAGCAAAATGCAAAAATATTTTTGCTGAATTTAACAAAAAGTGTATTATCTTACAATTAGCTTGCAGTAGCTGACTAAACCTTTAAGTCACTTTGGATGGTCTAATTGTAACTGCAGGATTGAAAGGTTTTATCCTACGATGATAGTGACACTTACATACATATTGTACTACTTTGATATCCTTAAAAGGTCCAGATTTTGACATCCAGGAAAGACCAGAAAGGCTGCCCTGAACCATGACTGTCACGTTCTTTTTTTTTAAATACATTAGATGTGTGGTATCACTTGTGTCATCTGATCCCTCGATAAGCATCCCATCAGAGTGCTCTGTGTGTGTGTGTGTGTGTGTGTGTGTGTGTGTGTGTGAGCATGTGAGTGAAAGAGAGAGAGAGAGAGAGAGAGAGAGAGAGAAATAATTAGAGTGAGTTAATCCAGCTGCAAGAATGACTTCATGTAATTTGGGTGTGAGCCCATATGACCATAAGTATATATACTGTATCGTAAGTGAATATAACTATTGTGGAAAGTTGCCGATGGATCGGAATAACTGTGGCAATGTTTAGGTGGATTTTCAACATTTCCACAGTAGTGATATTTGTATGAATGTAAATCATCTTTAATTATATTCTAAGAGTTATATATCTTGTATAAACTACATCAAAGCAGCAGCTTGCAGTATACTCATGGGTTCCTTCACACAAATCAGGTGGGTTTTCAAGCACCCTGTAGAAGTTTCCCAGGCACATCGCTTTGGAGATGTAGCCCATACTGTAGGCCAACTGACACCATAATGATTCTGATCAGATAAAATGCATGGCCAGATTGCCATGATAGCTTATAGTATCCATTACCAAATATGTTCTAAGTGTACCCTGCTTTTTGTAAAACCACAGTACAAGCTAGCCAAACATTTGTCAAATGGTGTCAAGTGGCTGGCAATAGCTAGTCCAAGTAGTTCAGTTTGGCTATAGCATATGTTGGTCTACAGGCAAAGATGCAAATGTTACAAAAATAAGTTCCACATACTGTTTATTGGAGTACATACGTTCTAGTCCGCGATATTCTGGCTGACAAGAGAATTTTGAGTGCAGTGCAACATTACACAGCTTTTAAAATTAATAGTGCAGCTTAAATCAGACGTTGCCAAGTCTCCTCCATTAGAAAAGCAATTATGCAGCTACACATCTGACCAACTCCATTTGGTGAACAATACACTTAATCACCTTACTGTACTGCCCTCTATCCCAATCCCACAGTGACATAATCATGGGTCCCGTGAAGTTTACAAACTGTATGGCGCTTGCCAGTTTTTGCACTGTATATGGACTCATTTTGAGATGAGTTTCAGAATGATGTTGCTTAAGTTCTGTCATTTTGAGTTCCTGTTCATCTGTGACGTGCATGTCACTGCTTTTGCACTGTTGTTTCAAACCACGACTTTCTTTCTCTTAACCAACTGAATTGCAAACTGTTATAAGCATTTACCGTTGGCCTCTTTGGTGACATTTAGGCACCAAAGAGGTGCCTAAATGTCATTCACTAGGGTGAGCGGATTCAAAGATTGATTTGCCAAATGGCACTTGGGACCTTATAAATTCTCATTAAATATACTCAAATGAAACATAAAAATGAAATGATTTATATATTCTGCAATTGAGAAATCACTGGTTTATATCATATGGTTTTCATCCCATAAATTGAACAGTACTGTAGCACACTAAACTGTCATGTGTCAGCATTGTACACCTGCCAAACTGCACTGGTAAAGGTCCATAAACGAGTCTCGCAAAAAAGAAAAGCTTTAAGGTATGTGGTCTGTGTGCCACACACACAGACACACACACACACACGCACAAGCACACACACGCACACACGTCATAACACATAAGCCTTTGCTGACACTGTCCCCTTGTGAGTCACTGGGCCAGGGAACACCCACACTACAGACGCACAATTGTCCTGTGTGCGTGTCTTTGTGTGGGAGCACTTGCTTGCATGTGCATGGATGTCTGAGGGGGGAATTCAGGGTCTGCCCACCCAGTTGAGCAACCTGGTCTGTGGGGGAACGCCTTGCTCTATCTCTCTTAATCTGTAGCCTGGTCTCTAGCAAATGTTCATATTCTGTTGTCTACTCACAGGCTTCTCTTTCTTGACGTCATATGCTGAGTACTGTGAGTGTGCAGAGAGTCTTGTCTAGAGAGGGAAAAAGAGAAAAAGAGATACAGTACACAGTGGATGGGGATTACTCATCCACAGCTGGAGGTTCCCCCATCCCCTTGTTAGCCCTACAGTACGGGACTGTTACTGTAAGTCCAACAATGTTAACCCAAAATGTAGTCCATCGTTTTTTGTCTTTTCCTACACATAACATCCTTTATGAAGAAAGTGAGGAAATTAAAATAGCCTGGTCCTGTTTCACACACTATTTCTGGATATCCTTTTTTTATTTTATCTTGACCTGCATAAATGGTCTCAAGGCAACATGCAGACCCTTGTGTACATAGCCTTGTTGATGTGCGAGGCCAACGTTCCTGTGTCTGATGTTGTTATTGGCTCAGGTAGGGTTCATCCATTAGCATATCATGTCATCTTAGCTAAAGGCAAATCCTATTGGACGGTGTTCTGCTTTTATTAACATATCACAGCATCATTGCCACGAGCAACACAACACAGAAATGAGCAGAGTAAAACATCTGGTCATAAGTATAGAATATGTTTACTGTAGGCTTCTCTGAGAGCGATCACCATAAGAAAAGAAGAATAGATTGAGTTAGTTTGTATGTTTTTTATTTATTCCATTTTCAATCTGTCCTGCAAGCCTACCTTTTATGAAGTTAAGCATCATAAACTGATTATTGATTGATTATGCAAAATATTCTGTAATAGCAGAAATGTCAGGGAGAGGGGCATAAAAGTTCAACGGTCAAATTTAACCAAATTTGAAATATACCAAGCTTATCAAGCCAAACAGCCTTTCCCTAAAGTTTCAGCTGGAGAACCTTTACACATTTGTTTAGTTTGCTTTTCAAACTGAAGCCCGAATCAAGCAGGCCCCATGAAAATCAACGCATCAAAACCATATGCTGGCCTGTAGCACACTGCAACTGATGAAGGATGAGGAAATCCAACTAGAAACTCATATTTTATTAGTACGTTAAAAGCCTCAACATCTTGTTTTTCTTACAAGCACAACTAGGATAAGTTTAGTTAGTACATTTTAGCAGTAATAATGTCCATGAGTCCATGATCTATATGCTTATTGGTAACTTTTTTATTTTTTCATCCAAAATGTGACAAATCAGTTGTCAAACTTAATTAACACAAAATAGAGGATTTTTTTTTTAAATGTTGCATTCATGTTATTAGAGGCAAGATTTTATGATTCACAGATTGTTTCACTTTTTCTATGAACCCATTGTCAATGCAAGGCTTCTAAAGGGTCACGCTAGACCTACTTTCTAGGTCTAGGTACTGTAAAGGCATTTACTAAATAATAACATTGCAGAATATGGCTTCCACTAATTACTTATCCATGCATGTGGGACTGTGTTGCTGTCAGTGTGTATTATCCTTAATAACACACGCAGTTCCATTAAATAATTATTAGAAGAAGTCCAGCCACCTGATTAATAGGAGTTTTCTTTCACATTGGAAATCACTGTAAGGTGGAAAAATATTTTATAAAATACATTTGTTTCTAACCTATATCTATATTTATACCATGATGATGATCAGCAACATTCAAACACCCTTCTCTTGAAACCGTACAAAGCACACACAAACACAAACAGATCAGTGGCGTGCAGTTTCTGATTGGTCAGAAATTCTGCCATAGGAAAAGTGCCAACTCACTCTTCATATTTTCAAGAGAAGGGATTGTATCGTACAGCTACGTAAAAGACTGCTGACTGACTGGAAAAGTAGCGAGAACACACAGACATTAAACGTATGTAGTCTACGCTACTACTTCAATTAATATATTGTGTAATGTTTATTTGTGAAAAAATAAATAAGTTTTTGGAAAAGTGTTTAATAAATAAAAAATAACATTCTTGTCTCATTTTGGTCACTCCTTCTCTGAAGGGCTTGAAGGGTCTGACTGCACACCACTGACACAGATAGACTGACAGAATATACCACCAGGTATTGTGGTTCCATGGTCAATAAACATTACACAAACTAAAAAGCAATGTTGTCAGCAGGATTTGAACCTGCGCGGGGAGAACCCAATGGTTTCCTAGTAGGCGTACTGCTTCTAGTCCATCACCTTAACCACTCAGCCACAACAACCTGCATAATGTATCAGATGTGACCTTTAAGGTATAGTCAACGATTAACTATTACCTCTTGATAAACACAAATGGATAGTGGTGCCTAGTGTTATCAGACTAACTGAGTTCATGTGTATTGTAAACAGCTCAGAACCCTATTTTATACCCAAGGAGAGGAAAGCCCAGATATATTATTGGATGTAAATGGCAGCTCTACCTGTCCAATCAAATGTAATTGATACTGTAATAAGACTGTTTGGTGAGGTCACTATAACCTGCAAAAATGCTGCATATACAGTACATAATGTACTACACACACACATTCAGAAAACACGCACTAACCTCACCATTGCCGTATCTGGCTGCAACCTTGTGGATTCTGCTGTAATTGCATTTAATTGTGAAGGAGGGGCTTTCTCCAAGCCTTTGAAATTACAACCAGCACTGACAAGTTGGTTCATCAGCCATTTGAATTTGCTTAAGTAGAGTTATACTTTTTAATTATAATGATCATTCTTGTTTTATGGAATCCTCTTTAAGATAACCAGAATAACAATAATCACCACATAGGTCTCCTATTCAATGGAAGGCCACAGTTCAGTTGTACATAAGAACCTTGCTCTTAGAATCAAAGCTTTGGATATGGATGTTAGTCCTGAGGAGTAATCCCATATTCATTGGTCAGGTACTGCATGTGTATGTAATATGTAAAACCTTCTCCAGGAAAGCATTGCAATGGGTGTCAGATTATATTCTTGTCCTCTCACTGTTGTTTTCCCACACCCTCATAAAACTTTATGGAACGCACCCATGTATCGTTCCTGTGAGTGTTCAGCGGTAGATACAAACCAGTTAGGCATAGCACAGTTAAACAGACTTTAGAGGGTCTGAGGTGTTAAAGACACCATGACACCCCTCCACCCCTCCCATTTTGCTTTCTTCCTTTGGCTCTTGTTTCCTCCATCTTTCCATCACCCTTTCTTTTATTTATTATCCCTATTTAGGTGTTTTCCTGATTGTACGAGTCCCCACAGTGCTGTAGTTCTTTTCAGCTTGTGACCCCCAAAATAACAGTGCTAAAGACTTGCGACCCCCCGCTATTCCAAGAGGCAGAAGGCTAACAGCCGTAATATTTTTGGATAGTATTTACTGTAAATATAGGCTAGTAGCAGAATATATCAAAGTAATGTATAAACTGTACTCCTACTAACAATTATGGCTAAAATACATCAACCCTTGGGTATTCAGAGAACAGACGCCAAATCATCTGTATCTGGATATATGGTAGGCTACGGTATATTCAGGTACTGTAAGGACGCTACTGTACTGTACCCACAGTGGGCAAATTGCTTAATATTATTCATTAAATACTCTAATTCAACTTTAAGCCAGACCTGGTGTAGTGGAACCGGCCAATATGAGCAAATGTCGCTAACTGACCGATTTACCGACCATGTTAAAAAAGTGCATACGCTACATTCTACTGTAGGTGGTGGTAATGCACCATGTAGACAGTAGGTAGCGGTAATGCTGCAATGGCTTGCCTAGTTTTTACTTGTGTTTAAAGAATAACATTAATTTATTGCTTGTTTATGTTGTTTTCTATTGACAAAATCACAAGTGTGTGTGTAGTGATATTTTATGTAATGTACTGAATGATAAGACACCTCCATTTATTGATTGTGTGGTGTATTGCAGGTGGTCCCTGGTACGGTCTGATCTTGACATCAAATGTCTTGAAATAAGACATCAAAAGAAAAGGGTGCAATTTATATTCATTATGAAGAAGACCCAACTATTCTGAGTCTGGAAGAGATTCAGTTATTCTCCATAGCAGTGAGCATGCAAATATCATTACAAGAACTGCAGGCATCTCTTGAACATGAAAACGTCTCCATTCATGAGTCACACAAAAAAGAACACTGAACAAGGATGATGTTTATGGGAGAATACCACAACCCCCCACAAGAGAGAGAGAGTGAAAAAAAAACAAGAGAAAAATAAATCCTTTCTGTCCCTCTCAAGTTTGCCAAAGACCACCTGGATGTTCCAGAATACTTCTGGGACAGCACTGTGTTACAGAAATTTTGAACTTTTTGGCAAACAGACACAATCCAATGTTTGGAGGAAACAACCACAACATACTAACAGTACACCCTCATCCCGACCGTGAAACATGGTGGAGGAAGCTTCATGGTTTGTGGCTCCTTTGCCGCCTCTGGACTTGGACAGCTTGCGGTTAAGGAGAGCACAATGAATGCCCAAATGTATCTGGAAACTCTAACTGACTATTAATAAAACTTAGGCCATGCAGAATAACAATGGCAATGACGGATTTACAGTAACATAACAAAACTAAAATTTGTCTAAACCTAGAGTATATTGAAATGCCAATGATAATGGACGCTAAGATAATTTAAATTGATAAACGATTCTCTTAAATCAAGTAAATTATTTATTCCTAATGACAAATCTATCAAGTCAATGGCCTACAGTAACTTGCATCTTGGAAGCCATATTGTAGATTCAACTTTTTGGCCTAAAAACTATTAAAACAAGTCACAAGGCTGTTGCTATGTTTGAGATAATTCATCATTTTGGGCTGCATTGTACATTTTCCAATAACAACTTCATGAAGTTATAGCACAAAGCATGTATGTATACTTGAGGGTAATGAAGGGAATCAGGCAAGTCTCTGTAAGGGAATAAGGCAAGTCTCTTCATACAGCTGTTTCACAACAAAACTACAGCCAAAACAGGTCGTTCATGACAATAATGAATTATGACCGTGTGACTTTGTTTTAATAGTTGTTTGGACAACAATGGAGATATGGTTTCCATCATACAGTACAGGCTATAGGCCTATACAAAATGTATTCTTATGGCCTTAAGTGATGCTGTAGAATTATTTTTGATATTTATATTAATCATTAAAAAAAATATTTCTTCTTTCAATGCCGACACATGTATTGACAAGGCTGGGATAGTTATGTGATGCAGTCTGCACCACTTTGTTTGTGTTTCCTTTTACAGAGCCAGGGCTGTGTAGAAACACCAGATTATTTTCAGTGCGCACACAGAATGGACAGCTAGCAAACCGTAAGGCGATATTGACAAAGAGTGTATTAACTTAGAATTTCTTACCGCACCTTTAAGGGCCGTTCATATTAAATCAGCAAGGTAGGGCGCAAACTCATTTTCTAAAACTTTTGCCAGGAAGCGAGCAGAAGAGGGCACTTTGGCTTTGCTTGGAAACAACCGAATCCCACAACGGATCATTTGCAACCTGTTTGCCACTGTGATTTCTGAGCTGAGAGAAGGAAAATGCAGTTTGAAAATGTAGCTAACTCCAGCTATATCTAGCCTATAACATTAATGAAACATATCCTACCAGTAATACTTCCATGGCGTGTGGTCATTCTATATTTTTTATAGAGACAGGACGTTATATTTCAGGGTATTCAGACCAGAATTGTAATCAATTTATCCTTCGTTGTTGGCAAACAGTCACAATTCCCCCACATCGCACGTGTGCGTAGGGAAACGTTGTGCTGCGCCTCCGTGTCCGTCCGCACAGCGCATTCCACTGCGGCACCAATACACATGAACATATAAAGGATTTTCTGCATGGGTGGAAACTAAGTATAGGTCTCCTTGGTCCTTTAACAATAAAGTGCTTTTTTCAGGGACTTTTTTCAGTTATTTTTGTAATTAATTTCCATATATTAACATAATAATATTTCCAATTCAGGTGCACGTTTCAATGTGCAAGCCAGAAATAAATATTACCCAATCAGCATGTAAAGGGTAGAGTAGCTTTAATATGACTTTAAAGAAGTGACCAGAGAGTATCAGAAAACATTTAGACCCCACCCTAGGTTTTCCATGCCCCCCTGATTTCCGTGGTTTGAACTCTGAGGCTAGCCAGGTTTCCCAAAATGCCTACAGTCATGCTCACGTACTGTACCATACGCTCATGCAGTAACACACATACTTGCATGTACTGTAGTCTTTGAGATCTTTGAAGGTTCAACATGCATGAGGGCACCTTTAATGCAAGTCAGCGGAAATTATGTATAGTACATCATTTGTACACTCAGCCATATCACTTCTGGAAAAACAAATCTAATTAAAATATACACTCTCAACTGAAGTTGTATACTGTAGGTATTTTAAAATAGGTTTTTACTGCAGCCGCACAGTTTGTGGTATTGCTTATATTATAATTATTTCAACACCAGAGTTAATTCCAAAGCAGACACAGTTGACTAGTAGCACACACTTAACAAACGGCAACTGTTTGCATTTAATAAGCGGTATCAAGTGTATTGCTAATGTAAGCTGTCGACCAACAGTTTGCTTAGGGACCGTTGTGGTCAAATGATAGCTTACATGTGATATTAAGGCAAATGTTTTTTGGTAATGCATATCCCGGAACCAGTGGTGAGCTCATGGAAAGCATGGTTCTCTTACAAAGAGACCGTGGATCCCAGCTGGTTGCTTGGCTGCACCTTCAGGCTGACTCATGGTTTGCCGGGCCACCGCACACTCATAAAATGATTAGCGATGAAGCCTTATGTATTCATGTGTGTGCATGTAATTATTCATGGATTGCATAGCATACAGTTGTGTGCATATTTGTCCAATGCTAATTTTCATAATGGGAAGCAAATCTAGTGTGAGTTGTAATTTTAGAAAAGCCCTTTTATACGACCTCCCGCCACACATATGCACACACACACACACACACACACACACACACAGGTAAATACTTTATTAGATCTTCATTGTTCATTTTATTGCTACTCTCTTAAGTCTCTGTGGTTACCCTCTTCCCACAATTTTTCTTGCAAAGTATAGCTGCAGTTAAAAATATGTGCTTTGGCTGAGCAATTAAATAAGGGTATAAAAGTGTTCTCATGTCGGAACGTATGAAGCCATATGCAACACATTTAGCCATGTATAACCATACAGTAAAAGTCACACATGACTGATAGTTATATACGTCTCTCCTGCAATCACTTTTTCCTGTGAAGTTACTGTATATGTTTAAATGATGTTAATGTTCTTAAAATACAGTAAGATTTGTGAATTTAGGGACCATGGGAAGGTTAGTTTTAATATAAATCTTTAATAAAGAAAACGAATGCTAAAACTCATTCTTCCTGAATGGATTGCACTGAAACAAATGTTTTCTCCTGCAACAGAATGGATGTATTTTAGCTCACTAATGTGTAATATGATTATGATATTGTGTCAAGGGCCAGGAACAAAACAAGAACAAGTCCTCTTTTCAGTTAAATTGGGGATTACCCAGCACGTTTCATCTCATTATGTAAACAAACCACTACTAATCTACATTGTTATCAGATCAAACAGAAAGACCATGTCATTGCTGACCCTTATTAACATTATTACCATACATCAATGTTCTCCTTTCTAATCAAGTCCAAATTGGTGCTTGTTTACTAAATTATTATTACACTTTGTTAACGTACTTCTAACAATAAACGCACTGTAAGAAATATAACTATCAGTCCATGTTACATCCGGATTAGGATCACCATTCAACCTTAAAAGTATATTAATTATATTTAGTGTGACATTGTTTAAAGGCTTTAAACTAATTAAATCTGAAAAGATCCCATGTGATGTGGGTTTTATTAATGCAAATGTTTAACAATTGTATGTATATGGCTCTGATTATTTTCAGCCTACGTCATCATAACTACGACCGAATCACAGCCATGCTGATAGTCAATCTAAAGCACTCCCTCTTGTGTGTTTTTGCTAAATTATATATAGTCTAGGGCTGGGCAAGTTAACGTGTTACGGGGTGGGATGTTGCGCACACACGAACCGAAACAGAAATAAGGATAAAGATACCAAACTCTTTCAAGTTAAAACTCTTACAGACGGCGGAGTTGATAGAACCAAAGCTAGGCTATTTGTAATCACTGCAAAGTTAAATGTTCTTATGACCGGAGTACATCCGTCTGAAGCTTAACAATGCAATACACACTGTTGATGCTAGCACATCAACCACCCTTATAAACAGTGGAGGGAGCAGTGTTCGAATTACCTGTTAATAATCCTTTATAACTTGGAGAATTGTCCGGTTGCCATGACCTTCATGTTCATCGTTCCACTCGAATCAATACTATACTGAAACAGTCAGCCACACTATTTTTGTGCCTTGCTTAACGAAGACTATGGGGGGGACGTAAAATATTAATTTCTTTGTTTGATTTGTGATACACTGCATATTTGGAATTTGTTTTATAAAAGCCTAATGTAAAGTCTGTGAAACAGCACCTTTGAACTGTGATAATGTAAATGTATTTGTTCATTTATTACATTCCCCCATGCAGAAATGGCACAAATTAGTGCATAATGTTTGACCAAAATGGACAAGGGAACCGTCAGGGCCATCAAGTTATTCAGTGAAGGCCCAACATAATATGTATTTTATTGATTTATAAACTAAACAATAAAATAATTACATTGCAACGTTAGTAAGCATCAGATTGCTCTCTGACTCTTAAAGAGTGTTATTACACACTACATGAAAGCAAACGGGGGAAATTAACCAATCACATGTTTTCTTGTGAAAGTTGCTAGTTGCCAATGAGCAAATTGATTGCTCCACGAAAGCATCTTCCACTGTCAAGTGAATGTGGGCGAATTTGATTCATTAGCCAATCATTATTTGATATTGGATTGGGGTGGGTGGGGGGTTTGCAAAGATTTTAATTCAAAATACCCCAATTGTGAGTTATGCTGCTATGTTGTGACTTGATTGTGACTAGCAGGCTGAGCTTAACGCCAAACAAACTTGTTGTAGGCTACCGTACTGTAGCTTACCCCCTGGTACAGCAGGACTTGACGGAGCAATATTATTAGGCTATAGAGAATCAAGATAAATAAAACTGCCTTGTTTTCGTCTGCAGAAAAATTTAAGTTCAGCACAGAAGAGAACATGAAATATGAGGACGGAAGGAACGACTGAAACATTCAAATGTGTATACATTGTGATTGAAGTGTCAGTGTTTAGCTGTAAGGGTAACGGGTAGGATCTTTACTGTAAAAGCAACACTGTTCGTATTTTAGAGGCCACAGGTAAAGTGCCTTAGTGACTGTGAAACAACCCATGTTCACTCAGGCTCTGTCATGCACCCTCTGACATGCACCACTCAATGACTTTGGATAGGTACACACACACACACACACACGCACACACACACACACACATACTTGACACAAAACGTTTGTAGTAGTCACACTATTTCTTTGCCACATCCAAATACACACCCAGGTACAGTACACAAGGGGGTTACTGTGGGATGAGGTCATATTATTATGAATAATTATTCATTAATATTAAGTGTGTGAATGCACAGGCATGCATGTCCAGAGTTTGTAAATGGTACATGTAAGTGTAAAGGAAATATGAAATATGTTTGTGTCCCAAACTCATTTCTTAATTGTATAATGTACTGTATACTGTATGAATGCAACTAGGACTAAACAATACCAACCAGCAATGGAAAGTTGTTATAATTAGCTTGAGCGTCTCTGTCAGTGTGTGTGTGTGTGTGTGTGTGTGTGTGTATGTCACTCACCTGCCAAATGTCATGTATCATATATAAAGTTAATAATAATAATAATAATAATATCTACGGTGCAGGTGTTCCTTAGATTTGATACATAGGTGACCCTATACATCAAATCATCAAACCAAATCATCATCAAATCATCAAACCAAAACAGATTATGCTTTGCAGAAATGTCTCATGTCTGTGAGAAGCCTGTGAAAAGTTCTGTTTTAACAAAAAATGGCTTTTCAAAAATAAGTAAAACAATTATGAATACAATATCATATTTGTCCATGTTTTGTGGATCTGGAAAGGGTGTATAAGGTGTAAACCAATAAGCCAAAGGTGTATGTGGGTAATGACTGAAAGAACAAGATCACGGGTACAAGCTGCCAAAATGGGTTTTCTCAGGAGGGTGGCTGGCTTTCCGTGAGGAACTCGGAGTAGAGCCGTTGCTCTTTTGCATCGAAAGGAGCCAGTTGAGGTGGTACGGGCATCTGGTAAGGATGCCCCCTGGGCGCCTTTTCTGGGCCTTCTCCGGCTGGTTGGAGGCCTCGGGGAAGACCCAGGACTAGGTGGAGAGATTATATCTCCGCACTGGCCTGGGAACGTCTCGGGATCCCCCTGTCAGAGCTGGATGATGTGGCTCGGGAAAGGGAAGTTTGGGGTCCCTTGCTGAGCTGCTGCCCCTGCGATTAGACTCCGGATAAGCAGGAGAAGATGGATGGATGGACTTTTCATTTTCAGTTTTAATGATGACATTTACTGTAAGACATTGATCCATGCTTGAAACATACATACTGTAAAAAGGAATGTTATCATATATCTACATTAATGTGCATGTATAAAATGTCTTTGATGTATGAAAAAAATCCATGAGATTATACAAATTTTCTCTTTTCAAGCAAAATGAACATCTGTATAATCAAATGTTCCCTTGATAATAAAGTTGGTGCAGTTAATGCTGACATTGGCTGATTAGTGACAACAGAGAAATGTAACACCAATGGGACATGGGATTGTCCCAGACGTACTACAGACAAAATATAATGTATGTAAATCAAATGCATGTGTAAAATGCAATCTACTGATTTAAATGTGTATGATTTAAATAAATATATTAAATATTATACGTATAAAGTTTTGTAGATTTTAGTTTAATTTTAAAAGCCCATCGACAAGAAGGCTGAAAGCTATGTGAAGATGCCGATGTCAGAACTAGAAGGAAGACAGAATTATTATTATTATTATTATATAGAACACATTATTGATATGGGTTATACCATATGGTTTACATAAAAAGAGACAAATGAAGAATGACACAGAGCAGGTAACAACAGATGAGAAATGGAGAGAGATCCAGTATAGAGATACACTACAGTAGATTCTAGAAGACATATGGAATTGATTCCTGTATCCAATGAAAAGCATTAGTTCATTTACCCAACTCAGCAAGGTGGGTTCTCCAATGATATTGCCTTGGTCTTTGTTTCATATGTTCACATTTTTATATGAAAACACTTCTGTGTGCGTGCGTGCGTGCGTGCGTGCGTGCGTGCGTGCGTGCGTGCGTGCGTGTGCGTGTGCGTGAGTGTGTTAGACTATACACCCTACAGTATATTTCCTGTCATCAGAAGACAGTTATGAGACAAATACGATTTTTTATATAATCTGACTCTGACTTTTACTTACATTGAAATTTAAATACAACAAAAACATTATATAAATGTACATTTCCTACTGCAATACACGTATATACAGTATACAGTAGTATATGCTTCTCTACTTCTAATTTCTCTCTCTCTCTCGCTCTCTCTTTCTCTGTCTCTCTCACTTTCCTTGTTGTTATTCTTTCCTCCCTAGCTGTTATTGACCCAAGGATCCCTCCCTTCCATCACCATTATGAAGTACTTCCCAAGGGTCTGACTTCATTCATATGGGACATGTGTATGTGTGTCCGCGTGTCCGCGTGTATGTGCGTGTGTGTGTGTGTGTGTGCGTGCATGTGTCAGAGGTTCAGGATGACCCCGGTTTACAAGGATCGGTGAGACACTGAATAAAGGAACTGATTATATCCATCTAGTGAAGGTGTGTGTAAGGGGGAGTGTGTGCATGTGTGTGTATTTTTGTGTGTGTGGATAATTGTTGGATAATTGCTTTAGCAATTTTTTATTATTATTACCATGTCATTTATATCAAGCAAGACAGCACAGTATACAGTGCACACAAAAACTATATATAATGCTGCAGTATATAATAATAACAGCTATATCAATATAGTTTATTGTGTTATTGTCTTAAATCCACTACATAAGACTGTTGTATTGAATGGACATTATGAACTGAGTTCGGTTTGTACGATGTAGTATATGTAGTGAAGTATTAGGTGATGACTTTCACCAGTCCTCTATTTTAGTCGGGTCATACAAATGTCAAGCACAAATGCTTTCGTTAATTAGCTATACAAAAGCATATCTTATCTTTGCTTCCTTCAATCATACACAATGATCTCTTAACTACATTCAATTTAATCATTCTGAGAGTGATTCTAAACTTACTGATGTGAATGCACTAGTAAGAGAAGGCCAAAAAAAGGCCTTTAGAGGATTCACACTTCTTGAGGAACATGAAGAACGCACATTTGTTGGTCACCTTCTACAGGTGTGCCATTGAGTCTATTATAACATAAGGCATTACAGCACTACTATGGTACTATGCGCATCTAAGAATAGAAAGGGCCACCAGCAAATCATCAAAACGGCTCAGAGGATTTCCAGCTCACAGCTTCCAACACTGGAAGAAATCTATACAGAACCCACTGTAGCTGCAACATCTGCAGAGATCCAACATACTGGACATAGTGTCTTCATCCCTCTTCTGGCCTCTTCTACAGAGCCCTGAAGACCAGCTCCACCAGGATGAAGAACATGTTCTACCCCAATGCTGCCACACTGCTGAACACACAGTACTTCTCCCATAACAGTCCTTTATTTCATTATTTTTTATAAATCCTTTCAAATCCACCCCCAATCTATTAGCTAGCAGAATAATTACCACAATATTTGTGAATTTTAATCTCACCAAGGTCCTTCACAAAAATTAGACATGTGATGGAGTTAATTTGATAAATTAAGATATGTAATCTTACAGTGTGGGAGCCTATGTGGAAACCCCCACACGCCCCCCAACCTGCCCAACTGTTCAGATACATGTATAGCCTATTGTAATAATAAGCCAAAGTCATGGGCTTGTGTTTTTTACATGCATGTTACCCTGCCAAGAATGTGAAGGGTAATAAGTCTTTGTGCAGGAGTTCTACATGCTTTGTGTATGTTGACTTGGCTAACAGGGAAGTCAAGTGTTTACGTTGGAGGATGATACTATCCAGTGCAACAATCTAATCGTGTTAACAATATTACAGTAATATGTTAATTTAAATATATTTGAAATATTGTATTTGTATTATGTGTTGTTTAGTGTGTGTAGTCAGAGTCAACAGCACTAAACAAAACATCAGTGATGGCTCCTTTACCATCCAGCAAGCTGTCTCATTCACTGCTAGTACTGTATCTTAACAAACCTACCTAACTTTTGTTCTCCTCGGGGCAAGGTGCCCCTAAATACTGCACACGTCTCGTTTGTGTCATGCACTTCAGTTTGTTTTAAAGCTGCAGTTCATTACTGTGTGTATGGTGTTATAATAATATGTTTGTAAACTGTGGTCAGCAGTCATGAACTTTGTAGCTACAGTATATGATTAATACATCTCCTTATTTAGCCCCCACAGCTGGGCCTGGTCCATCCCCGGACACAATGAGTCATAATCTGAATGTGATAAGCACGACCAAGCCATCTTGACAAATAATTCAGTGTTTCAATAAAGTATTCCTAAAATTACGTCCAGACTAAATAACTAGCTGATTCATTCAACTAAACTAACATTTTCTGTATTGATATGATATATCAATACAGTTACAGGAAGTATCATGATAAGCTATCCTCATGGCCTTTGATGAGACAGGAGTCTATCTGAGACACAATCCAGACCTGGTGATTAACCAAACAAAAACAAATTTGGCAAATCTCTCTCTTTCCCAGCAGTAAACAGGTTGGAGAAATAGAGATCAGGTATTATGTCCTAAATGCTTGCTGATATTGCTGCTATTTCATACAAATTCTGAACATATGAATTGGCTTATAGCCCATTCATAAAAGTAATTCCATATGCAGTTGAGTCTTTTGCTGTCCATAGCCATATGGTTTCCAACTTAACATGTATCATAACTTTTAATGTAGGTGTCAGCATAACCTAAACACATAAGGTCATATTTTAACAATCTAAGCGCATGGTGTAAAGCGCAAGGCTCAAACTGCATTTCAGGCATGTTCAAATCCACTTTTGCTAGTTAAACAGCCAATACAATGGTTTCTGTGCTAGGCGCATGGTTCAAAGGTGTTCCCCTCCCTTCATTATTCATGGGTGTGTTTTAGGCGTAACATACGATAAACCAATCCGAGTGTCATCTCCCATTCCCTTTAAACATCCAGACTTGCTAACACCTTGGCAGATTGCTATTCTACTGGCGGGTTGGTGAAAGCACGCAAGCAGACCGTGTTAACAGTGAGATTCCACCACGATTCCTAATATATGTTGATGTAGGCTACACACTAATTATATGTTACATTGTACTACACGTTGTACTACTATTACAATGTAGGCTTTGTAATCCCGTGCATCCCTGTGTGTGTAACAAGCAGAGAACGCACGTTGTCCACCCGCCTAGGCGATACTATCTTGATAATGCGCCACACGCTGACTTTAGACCAAGTTTTTGCTGGTCAATCGCGCAATCACTTTCCGCTGCCTCGAGATAGCGATGCTTCAGCAATGTGCTAGACCATACCTCATGTTAAGACCAGCACATCCGCAGGCGCTCAAATGGACACAAGTGCATTTGTTATTTTTACAAACTGCTGGACAGGAAAATTACAACTGCATTGGTATGAAACTAGCAAAGACACTTGCGTTGCCATTTTACACCACAATGTGCCGCTTTGCGCCATATGTAAGATAAGGCCCATAAAGTGTGTGCAAACAAGTTATAATGAAGCTTTACTGTGTTAGAAGTGCATTGTCATCACTTGAGTGCAACAAATGGTTGGGATGATTAAATAATGTTCCACTGCAAACCAAATAAAACTTCATTAGCATGTGGTTTCTAAATTGGTACGTTTTTCGTTTCTTCTGTTTTTGTTTCCTTGACAATGATCATTTATATAATAATATATTGGTATCCTATATGTCAAGACCCCCTTCTGGGCTGCCAAGCTTTAAAGAACATCCTTTTAGGAGTTCTGGCTTAAAAAGTTTGAAAATCAGTGCTTTATGGTACTGTACATCATTTGTTTAGTCACTCGGTACACCATCAGATAGAACCCCAAAGCTCTGTTGGAAACACATATGGAACTGCTATGTTCTCCCTTTGTGTTTATGTTGCCCAACATCTGTTGAAAGTAACAACATTGACCACAAATTGCTGTGCCAAAATGCTTCATTATTAGCATATGAAAGTATTGCAGCATACTGAAATTGACATTTCCCACAGAGAGCTCTTAAAACATTGATGAATATATAATACGTATGTTTAGTCTATTTAAGTAGCATATTCACAGTATTTTAATATAAACTAGAACCATAAATAATATTTGCATGAGGGTACATTTCATGTGGAATTGTAACGATGGGAGAGGGGATATTATGTAAACACAAATATGTCAGCTGGTTTTGAACCTAGAAAGTTGACCCAAGAATGCTAAAGATACCATTATAGCAAAACTATAGCACATTGATTCAGTTATCTTAACATAATTATATTCTACAAATGTACCCCTATTCTGTAAGTCACTGTTTCATGTAACATGCCTGCATATGAAGCTTTCTTGTTCACATTTGTGGTAAAATGCAAGTCCATAGTCATGATGACTGCACTGTTGTCTGCTGTTTACGTGCTACAGTAAAGATGAAGGGCCTTTATAAGTGCCACTGCTGGACATCATACTTCACAACAGATCATGTTTTACTGTAAATGAGACTTACTTCACAAGCAATCACACCAAAACATTCAGATTTTATTCTCAAGCTTGCTGGTGGTGTGTGTGTGTGTGTGCGTGTGCGTGTGCGTGTGCGTGTGAATTAATGAATATGTATGCATTCACATCTGGGCCAAATAGAGATTGGG
>JAODUK010034073.1:0-22071 GCA_027564635.1 Typhlichthys eigenmanni | reverse complement strand
CCAGACAACACAGCCCTCAGGTTCATAGGGGCACCCAAACCTCTCCACCACGATAAGGTGATGGTTCCCAGAGAGGAACATTACATTATTATAAATGGTAAAAAAAGAAGATTATAGTGAGTTCGGGTAGGTATATTAATTGGGGAGTGACACGGTCCGTCCACGTTCGAATTCGAACAGCGTTTCTAAGTCGAATGTAACTGTTCTGAGAGCAGGGTTGTTTATGCCTGGCTGGCTGCCTGCCCTGTTTTTAAATTGCCTACCGGTACGTTTACCTCACAAGTAGATGGACCGGTAACAATAATTGTACCTCACTGCTATCCGTCGTACATCAAGCAGCGTTGCTAAGATACTTTGAGTAATACCGTTTCTAACTAGGTCTAGTTCAGTCTCTCAGTGCGATCACCAAAGTGTTTCACATTTCAGTAAATTCGTTAATACTTTTAATAGATTTATCAACTACGTATGTTTATTATATTTCGCAAATGTTAGATTAACACGCGCAGGTGAGCTAAAGTACGCGGTACTGTACGGTACTGTACTGTTGTAAACGTCAATCAGAAGTCAAGGGTCGCCAAGCATGGACAGCGTTATCTGGCAGTATCTGACTAAGGCAAAACAACAAAAAGGTATTATTACAGTAGGCCTATACCACTAAGCATATTTTATTCAACATATTTACATTTGTGGTGTCACTGTACGAATTACGTTGATTTGAGACTCTCGACTTTAGACCGTACCGCTCTTCGTTCAGCACACCAGCTGATCAGACTGAGTAGGGCAGATGGAGCCAAACAAACAGATTGTACATCACAGTTGTATGTCATCTGTGCGGAAGAAGCTGTTCAGGTGAGCAATTCAATGTGTTTAATATGTCAGGGCATTGGTGGTGAAAATAAATAAAGCAAAACAAAAGGCCTGAGTCACATTCATTTGAGTAATGGCATAGCTGTCAGGACACTATTGGGTTTCATTAGGCAATAGGCAGGTGCATTTCTGGGGATGCTTATCCTTAAACAGTAGTAAGGTAAAGACCATTGATGATGTGACCGGACTTGAGGAGGGATTAAGACTTTCTACACTGGAGAGCATTTCAAATACAGTGTGACTGGCATACGTGCAAGAGGCTGATGAAGATGGAATGAAATTTAGATTATTGTCTTTAGTCGAAGCACTCAAGCCCTTAATCAGGACTTTAGCATGAATCCTGAAGGAATGCCTGGCACACTGGCACAATAGTTGAGAAAAGCACATTTATGGTTAGAATTTTAGTACGTTTGTAGATTAATGCATACAAATAATAATAATAATGCCAATAAATCAAATAGAACTGTTTTGTGAAATTTAAAGAAAATCAAATGACTTTCTATTAATTCTAATCCTGGATCTTAGTGGTGTAGCAACAATCTTAGGTGCTTACTGTGAGACATACTAATAATATGGGGACAGGATGGTCTAGTGGTCTGGGTGTTTTGGCTACCAGCCAGAAGAACCTCGGTGTTGACCTACCTGTAAGTGTCCTTGAGCAAGATGCCTAACCTCCTAACCCCTAATTGCTCCTGGTGGTTGGTTGCACCTTGCATGGCAGCAACCACCATCGGTGTATGAATGTGTGTGTGAATGGGTGAATGTAAGGCAAAATACTGTAAAGCGCTTTGGATAAAAACGCTATATAAAAAGCAGTCTTATTTACATAATGGATCTTAACCACACACTGTAACATACTGTTTTACCACAATCAATATCATACTTTTGAAAAATATAGGGCTACTAATGAAATACATTAATGGAAGAATTATCTAACTCAGTTAAAAAATACGGTGCTAACATTGACACAGTCTGAGTTAGGTTAAAAAATAGCAAAAAATGTAGGCGGGGTTGACGAAAATGTGAGGAAAAATGTCAACTTTTATGCCTGTACAAATTTTGCGTAATTCATTTTTGTAAAAAAAAAAAATTCATAATGGAAAAAAACAAATATGATGCCAGAGTGAAATCTGTACGACCCGGGACATGAACCCTGCTCCCCCGCGCGAAAGGCAAACAAGGTACGGCACCAGACAGTATTGTAGATGGCACCATCAGGGGCATAGCTAAGTAGGGGCCAGAGGTGGCCAGTGCCACCCCATTACAATTGCTGGCCACCCCAGTGGCCCCCCTCACGAGTCACTATGATTTTGCATTTACCTTCAGAATGGTAAATGCTAGAAGCTCAGGGTTTTTTCCCTCATAATTCTGACATTCCGCTGAAGATATTGGTATATAGCTTGTCTTTTTTGGCCTAGTAAGTAGCTCTACAGCATGGTGACAAAGTCGGACATAAAATATCCCTTGCATAATGGATTCTCGTTTCTATTCATGGCATAGGTTTATATTTTGTGTCATATCTTTAGAAAGGTAACCGATAGAAACTCACAGTTTTTCCGCCATTATCCAGACACTCTGCTGAAGGGATTGTCATATGGCGTGTGTTATTACACATACATAAGTATTGAAAATATAATAGAATTCAAAATAGAATAGAATAGAATAGAATATAATGCAATAAGTGTCTCAGCGATTCAGTATTGCTTATCCTGGAAAAGAAATCCAGGAACTAGGTAATGCAAATCTAACAGGGAAACAAAGACCAAGACAGAAAATAAGTATAATTTCTAATTTTTTAGGAGTGCTTATTAAAAGCAATTTGGGTGTGCTTCAGCATCAATAAAAATAGTTTACCGTCAATGTTAACAACCTAATCCTATTAGCTAGGCTATTAGCCTACCAACTCAAGCCAACAGGGTAAACTTTAGAAACATTTTAACAATGTCTATTGTTTGGATGTTTGAATTGGAAACTTGAATTGATTAAGTTGACGGCCTACAAGTTGTATTTTGTGTGATGCTACTGCTGCAAAGTAAACAAATTGCGCTAGCTAGCTATCTGGCAAAACACATGGACATTACGTTCAAACACAGCCTAACCAGGACGTAGTTTAGGACTATGAAAATGTTCGATTAAATGTCCTACCTCTGTATTTTGTTTCTATGTCTGGTAAATTCCTAGAATATCCAATCTTTCAGACGAGTTATCTTAAAGAAACCACACATGTTTCTCAACATCATGATTCCTGTGGTCTAGTTACGTTATACAGTCAATGGGTTGTGTTCGTACAGCAAAACGATGAAGAGACTATATATTGTGTTTATTTGAACTCAATTAAAGAAATGTCTGAAGCAAGCCAAGATAATGAAAACTAATGGAAGTCATAACTAAACATTATCTTAAAATTAAACAATGTAGGCTATTGACCCTGTTATGTGGCCATTGTTGTTCCTGTATTCTCTAGCCTACACGTTCGTCATTCACGTGAATTGTCAAGATCGTGCATTGAGACCGGTAAAATTATATTGTGAGCTACTGTAGCTCTAAAAAGCAGTTTGTTAACTATTATTTGAGAAATGTGCTATTATTTCCTTTGGAATATATCTAACTGTTAGCACACACCATTAGCCTACATGTCAGGTGCAAATAGCTTACTTTACAGGGCATGCCTATAGCAAAAGAAACTAAGGGGGGTGGGGCATTGAATAGTGGACTATAGTGGACTTGCCAATGCTGGTCGTCAAAGTAGACAAATAAACTAATGTAACTCTGTTATGTTTTTTTTTTTATGGTGGTGGGATTATTTTGTTGCCTACGAAGTTGGGGGGGGTGTATACCCCCCGTCACACCCCCCACACACACACACATACTGCTCCCCTGGGGTATGTTATAGGGTAGGCCAGGCCTGGGCAAAGTCAGGCCCGGGGGCCGGATGCGGCCCTTTAAGACATTCTACCTGGCCCTCCCCGTACATCAAACATTTAAAAAATAATACAACACAAAAATACTTGACGAGCTCTGCAGAATGTTACTTTATTTACTGCTGCATAAAAAAAAATCTTGATAATTTTATTTTAATTAATTAATTTATAACTTTATATTTTAATAAGTAAATGGTGCATAAGAATAGCCTATATATGCATAAATATGCAAGTTAACAAAGTTAGTGGTTTTGTTTTTTAATTTAAAATGTTTTAGCATTTTGGTTAACATAGTAATGTAGCCCGCAAAGTTCTCTGACATTTTCAGTGTGGCCCCCAAGTCAAAATAATTGCCCACCCCTTGAGTAGGCCCTACCCTATAACCTAGCCTAGCTTCGATTTCACTTATTGTCTTCTGTTACCATAACTCCATTAGGCAGGGTGATCACTACAATTAGTATTTTTATGTATTTATTTTGTATTTATTTTTGATAAGGTGATACTTGCTCACACACAACCACATGTGGGTGCGCGCACACATACACGCACACAACATACACACACCCAGACCCTCTCCACCTGCAATATCTCTACCTGAATTGTAACTTTTTTTCTTAACTGTTTTTATTTTGTGGCACATGGCTATACAAAATAGTCAGATGGAATGTTTGAAATATAAGTGTTTCTTTGTTTCAGCTGGGTTGTATAGAGATAAGCACGGATTGTTTAAAGCTGTACTTTGAAGGGAAACCAGTGGCTAATCAATTCTTGAGTCGAGCCTACCTCTGCCAGGGCCAAATGAAGTCTCCATTGTACACTGGTAATGTGGTGAGTTCAATAAATTGACACAGTAGTGTCTAATGTGTGATTTGGTGTATGCGTGTGTGAGAGATTGTGCCTCCATGTGTGATTATAGGCTTTATAATAACACATGGGACAGTTGCCTGCACACAGACATCTGTGGCTACATACTGTATATTTTGTTTGTTTGTTTATAAGTGAGAAATTGCTTATTACAAAACGTTTCCCCCTTCCCCAGTTTATTATGCAATTGATCATTCGGTAAATTGTAAAATATGTTAAAGCTATGCACACGTTTGTGCCCAGATAAATTAAAAAACATGCTGGGAAGGACATTTTTGATTATTGAAATATATAATGCAATTTTGAAGTGCACTTCAAGATCATACTTTTTGACATGTCTTTTTCCCCTTTATTTAATTCCAGGAAGACTTTGAAAATGCCCTGCCCTATTTTCTGAAGGCGATTGAGATATCAAAGGACAATCCAGAGTATGCAAACTGTCAAGAAATTGGCTTGCCTTTGTTCTTTAAGTGAAAGAAGAACTGAATAATTCAAAATATGTTTATCATCCTTATTGTCTCAAAGAGACCATCATGAAAGAGGAATATTAATGAAGGAGTGTCAGAGTTGTGGTAGTCAGGCACGAAGATATATTTCAAAATAAATGGTGTGCTCCACCAAGAAGAGGGTTAAAACATGAGTGTGGGTCACTTCACCTAACTGCACTGCAGACAAGGGATATTTCGCTATGTTCATTCAGTATATGGCAATAGTAAGTGGCTCTGATGGTGACATGGGTTATTGAGTTGTAACAAAGCATTAAACAGAAACCTCTGTAAAATGGTGTAGCTTCCAGGCTCGTGCTCAGGACTCATAGCCCATTGGATAATGAACTCATAACTTACTGACAATGAAGTAGCTGTGTGGACGATCCCAATTACCGGCAACACCAAAGAGAATACATTTGCATCCATTCCTGACATGGTCTCTGGTGAATAAATTAGCAAAACTCCATCAGACTATTCCTCCTCAATCTGTCAACCTCGCCTAGAATTAATAAACTACTGTTATTTAAAATAGAATATGCAGCTGTACAGCAGAATCTCTTGTGGCTGATTTAATTATGATTAATACAAATATTTTCTAAATACCATACTGTGTATTATATATTTATTTCTCTAAAGTAGCTATTTTCTAAACTGAGATCTAAATTGAGATCTTCTAAGCAGCCAGATAGCTCCCATGCCTAGCGGTATAAATGTGAACCCTTGGCTGATCGCATCTCACTAATCTGGGCTGTTTTCAACAGATACCACTTCATGGTGTACAACGCATCACTGCTGTATTTCCAAGCAGCGCGCCCTCTGCTCCGGCCCGGGCGGAGCAGGCAGCTGGTGCCCTCCCTCACACAGGTGCTGCAGGCTCTGGAGGAGGTGGCTGAGCCAGACCACAGCTGGAGGGCCCAGCTAGAGATGTAGGGGACCCTCGTGTGCACTCTGCTTGTTAACCATCAGACATGTCAACACCACTGGCTGCAGGAATAATGATAGAGATATTTATTTGCAAAGCATTATTATTATTTATACAAATAACACAAATGGACTAAATAGACTGTATAGTTAGTTGTACTTTTATAGTGGGCACATTTTGAGATGTTCTTTTTTTTTGCTGTGCATGTTAAACATGGCTAAATAGGATGGTATTGGTCTGTGTTATGCTGTCTTGCACTACTGTATGTATTCAGGATATGCCGTGGTTGCTTTGCATTCAGTAAACACTGATTAAATGATTATTATTGTTTTCTGATATCTTAATTGAATCTAATCTTTCTCTATTCAGACACTTGGTTGAATGTGTCGTGGACTCTGGGAAAATGAAGGACGCATCTCGTTTAGTCACTACGACTGCACAATTTGTGGACTCATATTCTCCTCATCTTTATCCACAACTCTTTTCTATACTGGTAAACTATACATATGTATTTTAAATCATGCTATTCTCACATCTCTGAATAATGTGGAGCCTGACCTTCCATATTTCTTTCATACCTTTGAAAATACTCTTCTTCCATAGATACGACACAAGCTGTTTAACAGTGACTTGGTCACAATGATGGCACAGAACCCTGCTTTACAAGTGATTTACCAAATACAAGCACTCAAAAAGTAGGTGGTTTTCTTCACCTTGAACCTTGGCATATTCTCATACAAAGTTAGTTTGTTTCAGATTTGTGGCTGTTATATAACTCTAAAACGGCTGTGTGATTGGGTTTACAGAACGCATTGCTTCTTAATAGGCTACTGCTGTGATGAAGGCAATCCCATCTGACCAGTGCACTCATAAACACAGCGTAGCTATTCTTAAAGCGGTCCTGGGGGGAATGTCAAGCACATTCCAAGACCAATTGTTTATTGAAAGTGCTAGGGTGAAGAAAGGAATGCTTCCAACAATCCACAACGTCGCTGTTGGATTGATGTTAAAAAATGAATCCTAAGAGAAACACGGCAGTATCGAATATGTCCCCTTCCTTTTTGCCATGCTAGCCTTAATTATAGGTGTAACCCAGTAGTTTGGATGGATGTACATGAGTTAAGTGAGTTCTGTTGCAGTACTCTACTGCTAAATGAAATATCTACTAAATTGTGCGTGGTGGTCTTTGAGGTCTTTGGTGTAGCGTGATGGTCGTGGAGGCTTCGAGCGTTTGGTGCCTACGTGAACATGGTGACGGCGTAGCCACGAAACCTGAGTCACTAGGCCAGTGATCCACTGGCTCTCCAGTGCTACTGTAAGCCTGTAGCAGCGTATGGCGGTGTAAGATGAGTGGAAGGACTGCTTATGGTATCAAAGAGCTGGACAAGCCCCTCCCTCTATATGCCCACCCCCTGCTCCTCAGGCGTGTACTCCACGTGTCAGAGCTCCTTATCGCTGAGGAGCTGCGCTCAAGCGGCGACAGGCAGCGAGCGTGACTCAGTCGTCATCAGTGTCATGGATGTTTAGGTGTACGGAGACGGCGCATTGCATGTGGACACATGATCCACCTGAGGGCTTGTTGCGTCTGCACGCACGTGCACTAACGCTGTCTCCTGTCGTCGGTCAGTGGAGAGAAGGGAGCCAGCTGGGAGAATGCTGAGAATCTGAAGAAGATTCTCCATCTGCTGCTGGAGGTGCAGACCCCTGGGTCTGGTAACAGCCCAGCTCCCATCCTGGTCACTGACAGGTGTGTGTGTGTGTGTGTGTGTGTGTGTGTGTGTGACCCCCACCCTACGGATAAGCCAACTCTCCCTCTGGGATGCCTCTGACTCCCCCTGCTGGTCTTGTGTGTTATCTTCACTGTAGTCTGACACAGCGCTGGCTAACTGCGTCAAGACCCTCCTACTTGACAGGAGAGGTATTTTGATTGACATGCACAACAAAGCGTAATGACACAAGTCTCTTAAATAAGTGAGCTACAGCTTAACAGCCAATGAAAATCTATACCCCATTTTCTGATACTGTTGTCGAGCTTACAGGGGCATACATAAAATATGTGAGGTATACCGAAGAGGCTGAAACTCTCCTGTTTAGTTTGACTTTTCTGTCCAGCAGTTGGGGTCGGAGCAGTTGTTCTTTGTCTCTGCATCTCCACACCCCAACCTCCCATAACAATTACACCACACACGGTACAATGTTAACGTCCTGTAGGGGCTGATGTGTATCTGCTCTGTCCTGTAGGGGCTGATGTGTATATGCTCTATCTGTGTCTTGCAGAGTGGCCTTGCTCTTTGAGCTTGCTCAGCTGGCATTGCAGCTGAAACACCATGAAGTGGCTGCCCGCTGCTTGAGAGAGCTGAAGTCGATGGGGGAAGCCGTGAGTGGCTGGCGACCTCGCAGCGCCGCGTGCACGAGCACACATGCATTAATACATTAATATGGATGCTATGCAAATGCATGCGTGACATCCGCTTTTCATATGGCATTTGAAAAGATAGTGCCTGACCACATGCCACAGAGCTCCTGGGCTCTTCATTAGTCCCAGCTGTGTGGAATACATTTGGTCAAAGGTTGCACGTTTCCAAGTCAGGATTGTGCTCTTCCTTCCCTGCTGTGTCAGCTGGCGAGCAACAGGAGGAAGAAGCGTCATCGCTCTGTGCCAGATTAGCTTGACGTGAATCGTGACTTATTGCATGGGAAATGTGTTATCTGCCGCTTCAGCGCGGCTCCGCTTGTGTCAGGCCTGGGTGCAGACGTCTCTGTTTCTCCTTGTAGACTGTGGCCCAGGGCATCATGGCCGAGTGTCTCCAGCGTGAGCTCACAGTGCTGAAGAAAGAAGGGAAGATGAAAGTCTGTTCAAAAGCCAACGTCGAGGTACTGCATCTCACACATAAACACACTGAGTTTGTTTACCACTAGTCCTGGAGGAGGAGCTGACTCTATGTGTGACTGTGGTCTCCCAGGCACTGCTGAAGGAGATTCGCTGCCTGGACCTCCTGCTCCAGAGAGCGGTGAAGGCCCGGGAGCCCCAGGCCGTGCAGGCGGTGTGTGCCACCCAGTGGAACCTCTGCCTGCCCCTGCTGCAGGCCAACCTGAGGAAGCACATCAAGACGGAGCTGGGCCGGGTCGCCCAGGCACTGCAGAATGTGCAGAGGTCAGTGTGGTGGAAGACAACCCCATGCAGTACTGACCATATATGATGTGACCCTATACCAAGCCCTACGTCTAAACAGACGTAGGTCAGAGGGCACACTAGGTGTCTATTGAGCGGTATTGCACTATGTATGTACTGTACAGGAATGTAGCTCTGCTTAATGACACATGAACCAACAACACATTTACCCCATACTAAACAGGTTAAATAAAAACGTTATTAGCTTATTGAAAGTCCGATGGGTAGATTTATGGCTGGCTTGTCTGCCATGTTTAGGTGATGTAGAAACCGGTGTGAGGAGCACTGCTCCTTTAGTGACGACTGACAACTTAATTAAAACCATGTGCAACGCATTGTCGCGACTCTTCATGCTATTTCATACAATTCTGAAGAAGTGGCGCTAGTGATTTAGCAGTGGCTGGCCGCCACAACTTAACATAGCGGAAACACTGCTCTTTATAATGTCCGCTCTCCATTTCGGGAGTGTGTATTTGGTCAGATAGAGTTGTTGTATGCTTGTTGTTGTGTGACTGTGTTCATGGCTGGCTACTGAGTGTTTGCCGTTTGCTTTATTTAACTTCCAGAAGACTGTGTGTGTGGGTCCATTATTTTCAGCAAGGTTTCCACTGCAGTTAGCTTTCCTAGCACAGCACAACAGCGCCTCCATACTCTGAGAGAGTGCACTGCATTACAGGTTACAGCTCCAAGATATACTGAAGGAGCCTGGGTCCAAAGTTTAACCTTCAACAAGGGCAGTCAAAGACGGATTTAGTAGCTAATAGTATCCTGTGCTTGTTTTGATATACCGATATTCCCGCTACACTTCCTATGTACTTCCTACCTTCCAATTCACTTACCGGTACTATGCTACAGAGAAATGTAGCCAATATTAATAATAATAATGATAATGATAAATATAATAATTAAAGGTAAAGGTAAGTCATTCTCCAGAAAGCTTGCTAAATTAGAACTCAAATCAAAACAAAAACACCTTTTCTTTCAATGCCTCCAGTCCACATATTGGAAACTCATTGTGAGAACGTAGGTTTTGTTGTTGTTTGTGGCCTGCACAACATTGTTTGTGGTCCTATTTACGGAGCCAGGGCTGCATGTTTAGAATGACATCAGTTTACGGAATTACCAATTACTTAAGCTAGCGGAACGTGAGGAGATATTTGGTCAATCGCTGACTATACTGTACCTTTTTAACTATAATAATGTTTGTATCTACTAAGTAGACCCATCATTGGTCGGCTGGAGACACAACGCATGCATGCATGCAGGAACAAATAAGCTTGTGTGTTCATAATAATGAATTCCTGCTCAAAAGTGCATGGTGGCTGATGGGCTTGGGTCCGTGGGACCCCCTCATAACACAGTGACAACAGCGTGCTCCCACTGTGTGCCAGCAGCAATCTACTAGAGATGCGTTGCCAGGTCCACTGTGAGCTGGCTGCTATGGAGGAAGAGGAGGGTCACCTCCATGCAGCTCTGGCCCACATGGAGGCCGCCATGACGCTGGATGACGGGACTCAGCGGGAGAGACTGGCGGCAGACATCAGACTCCTGCGTCTCGGGGAAGGCCTCAGGGAGACCCCCACCCGGCCTGAGGAACAGGCTGCCGTGCTTATGCAACAGGTATAGTGTTAGGTTTAAGGCCCGGGTATGGGCTTAGCACGGACTGTGTGCTATCTGTGTGACAGGCTGAAGCCCACTACAGACGGCAATGGATGTCCTAAGCTGACAAATTAATGTTGTAGGCGTATATATATAAAAAATACATATGTCCAGCAAATCTTTTAGTTACACCAATATCGATCATGGGAAACAACGTGTGCACATATACTTTGTAGTTTTATATATAGCTAATTCCAAAGCACGGTTTTTGTATGCAGAAATAGCCAAAGCGTCCACATGAAATCTACTTTAAACAACTGTAGCATTCATCTGCGTTGCGTGAGGCCCTGTATTTGGTAGTATACCTGGGCTTTTAGATGCATGCAGCGCTTCTAGACTGTATGGCCTGAGCCAATACAGGATATATAACACATACAGTATATAAATCCCTGTGGCATTCTAATGCTCCCCTTCTAAGCCACGGTTGTTGAAGGTCAAAGGTGAGTCACTGTTGAGAGAATATCATGCAGCAAGCACAAAGAAGCCCTCAATACTGTAATCCTCTCTCTGTATGTTGTCTCTGCCAGGCCAGGCATGTGCAGTCTGGAGACGTGAAGGACAGCGGGCAAATCTTGGTCAGCGTGGGCCAGCTCTTGGCCCCCGACGCTTTCCATGGGGTGCTTGATGCAGACGACATCTCTAAAAGTAGGCAGGACAACATGACCATAAATGTGTAACTGTACGTGTTTTTATATCCAGTTGGGCATTTTGGGATTCGGTTGTTTATTTCCCTAGCCTGGAGTCACAGATATCATTCTGGCCGGTGTAGATGTGCTCTGGTTCAATAATATAGTGAGTAAAGCTAAAGAAAGCTGTGAGAGAGAGTTTTATTCCAGCTAACAGCAGTATATAATAGTTTGTTCGAGTTGACCTACCTTGTCCTATGAAGGGCGATGGGGTGTTTTTGCTGAGAGAGGGCTTCTCTTTGAGCCTGATTACTGCTCATGGCACTGGCCCATTGGCTGTGTGCAGTGCATCATGGAGCCCTGAGGCTCTGAGGGCTCTGGGCTTTGATCTCTCTGCTCCGCCTGCGTCCTTGGTGCTCAGGAGCAAATGAGCATTCAGCACTCCCAATGGCCCATGGAAGGCATTGCGTCTGACAGCGACCTAGGACTGCTGCCTCTTCTGGAAGGGGTCAGCACTGCAGGGCCCTGGTGGTGTATCTCCGGTTTTGGGCTACGTACCGAACACAGATACTCTTGAGAATGCTACACTGGAGCCACAATATTTATTTAGCATGTACAGTAGAAATGCAATGTAAAAGAATGAGACAAAGATAAATCATGTCAGAACTTTTTCCACCTGTAATGTGATTGATAATGTGAACAATTCAATTGAAAAACAATCTGAAATCTTTGATGTTCAAGTTGATTCAGGTCTGGCTCTGGCTGGGCCACCATGCTTCACTGTGGGAATGGTGTTCTTTGGGTGTTGCAGTGTTGCTTTTGCGCCAGATATACCTTTTGGAATTATGGCCAAAAAGTTCAACCTTGCTTTCATCAGACATAACACATTTTCCAACGTGCTTTTGGGGGACTTGATTGTTTGTTTTTGCAAACTTCAGTCAGGCTTGGATGTTTTTCTTTTTACGAAAAAGCTTCCGTCTTGCCACCCTACCCCATAGCCCATTCATATGAAGAATACGAGGCATTGTTGTCACATGTAGCACACAGCCAGTACTTGCCAGAAAGTCCTACAGTTCCTTTAATAATGTTGCTGCAACTTAGAAAATGTCAGGAAAATCCTACTAGAAAAGCTGAACTTTATTTGTGATTAATCGGAGTCACTTTAAATTATGGTAGGTGTGTAATGACTTCTATTTAACAGAGTTTGAATGTGAATGGTTAATTCTGAACACAGCCACATCCCCAGTTATAAGAGGGTGTGCACACTTATGCAACCAAGTTATTGTAAGTTTTTAATTTTTTTAATTTTCCCTCTCAAAGATTTCAGTTTGTTTTTCAATTGAATTGTGCACATTATAGGTCACATTAAAGGTGGAAAAAGTTCTGACACAATGTAGCTTTGTCTCATTCTTTGACATCACAAAAACCTGGCATTTAACAGGGGTGTGTAGACTTTTTATATTCACTGTACATTTGCCATTGTATTACATTGTGCCCCTCCCCAGATAGCCATTACAGTGCCGTGATGAAGACAGTGTGAAAGTGCTCATGACTAATAGAGGAGCCATCTCATAATTCCCTCACAAAACCACTTTTGCTGCAAATATTATTTAGGAATAATTCCATGTGGCATTTGTATAATACCCTGACAAATTATATTTAAAATATTTAGCATATAATGTAATTTGGTACTAATGCACGCTGTATCCATGTTTCAAATGGTCTCAAATGTGAATGAAATAGGCTTCTCACTTTCTTACCCTTCCGCTAATCGTTGCGTAACACAAATGAGCACATGAGCACACATGTACAATTGTCGTGTGTGTGGGGAGAGGGACCTGTATCTCTGTTTATCTGACATGTTCTGAGTTCACCTTTGTAGCCAACATAGTTGTTTCTGGTTCCCGCTGGTGATACTGTATGCACGTCATATTATTGTGTGTGTTTGTCCTATGTTTACCTAGTTCCTAGTGTAGGTTCTGGACCAGCCGCACAACAGTCCTGTAAGGCTCTGCACCACATTGCATCTGTACGGTGGGCAGAAGGCCACCTGGACAGGCTGGGGAAGGACTCCGACAGCACAGAGAGGTGTGTAGAGTATGCGATGTGTGTTACGGTCCATAGTGTGTTCAGTGCACATCGTGCGCAGTACAGTGTATTTGTGTCTGACAGTGTGCACTCTAAGAACTCTCCATACTCGCCATATTCAAATTGAACTTTCTTGTTTGAAAATGCCTACATAATCAGCCTTTTATACCCAGATGAATTCTATTAGCACTTGCTTTTGACGGGAGACAATACTAATGCATGGATGATGACGCACAAGGTTCTTGTTGCTCCTACCCCTCTGTTTGTCTTGCCCGTAGTGTCATTACAGCTACAATGTGCAGACATCAAAACGTGTGTGTCTTCTTGACAAGGGCACGCTGGTGAGATGTGTTCCCAGCAGAACCATCCATTATTAATGGCCGCCCAAACAAGCTACTGTACCTCTCAGCAGCACCTGACCTCCGCATTCGCCTCTCGCTCCTCCCCTGTCCCAGGGTGAAGCTGTGGGCGGCCTTGGTGAAGCTGGCCAGGAAACGAGAATGCTGGGACGTCTGCAGGGCTGCTTGTAGATTCTGCTTGCTGTACGATGACGGGAGGTGGGCCGTTTCTAAAGGTGAGAGCATTACAATCCACCGATGGATTAGCAGAATGTTTGCTTCCAACCTGAAGACACCATGTTCCTACTGTACCCTATTACATATGCAGAAATAATGGCTTCATACAATACTGTGTACTTAATGCTGGTATACCAAGATAAATCCTCTTCCTCTGTTCCTCTATTTATCTGCATACAGTGTTCACGCCTCAGTAGCCAAGACCATTTTCATTTAAAGTGGGCATTCCATTTTCAGTTATCATATTCCCAAGGTGTTGCTTTGGCTCAATGCAGTGCAGTATAACGTTTCTGTATTAGCACTATCTTTAGCCTTGCTGCACACGGCTTTGCTTAAACTGTTGGAACAAAATAGCACACATTGATTGATTGATTCATACATTATATTATAGCACAGTAAAGCACAGTAGATATTGCTATGTCTCAGGTGTGAAGAATTTATGATTTCAATTCCTATTTTTGGCCCGTTCCTTAGAAGTATTTCTCGCTAATGTTGCCACAAGATATTGTGTGTCAGGTCTTGACGTAGGGTAGGACCCAAATGCACGACACAAGGCAAAGGTTTTAAATGCAAAAACACAAAGACTTAAATACAGGGAGACAAGACAGACCATTGAACAGCAACAGCGATGGGAAGCTGCAACACATGAGACATAGTGGACATTCAGCAAACTGAACGTTCTGAACGTTCAATTAACTTTTTCACTGAACCACACTTTTCCTTGAATGGTCAAAATGTTCTTGAACTATTTAAAAAAACGTTTGCTGCATTTAATGGCAGGTACAGTGTAAACACTGAACATGACAAGACAAGCATCACGAGACAGACAGACTGTTACATTGTGTTGACCACCAGTCCTTGGAATGTGCCGTTTGAAACAGGAACAGGAAAGCATGCAAAATGGTCAACACTCCTGTCGTTTGATACAGAGGGTGAGAGCCGTAGCCAAGGTCTTTATGATCACAAGGTGATGCAAGACCCTGCAAGGGACATGCTCCTTCTCCTGGCTGAAGTCTGCATCATCAATGCCGAGGTGATTGTTCTAATCACATGACCCTTCAACACACACACACACACACACACACACACACACGACTGTCATGTAGGGATGTACAGTATGTAGCCTAATCCATAGTTTGTACCTTCAATGCCTCTACAGTAATTGGGTGTTAAATTAGTGGTTGTGGGGATGGTACCTTATGATAATACTGCAGTTATTCCTCCGAAACTAGAAATAATGTGAACAAAATATTAAATAATAATAAAAAAGTGAGTTTCCTTTTCATATTCAGTGTAACATTTGTATTATGGATTCAATGGGGGCCGAGGTGGGGGCAATAAGCCCAGCAGGAAGATGTTTATTGGTTGGAGTAGGCTGAGAGTGTTGTGCTTGGCTCATGCGCTTGTCTTATTGAATATTCCCACTGTGCGTCAAGCCTGCAGCCCCCAGCCCTTATTACGTCCACAGAGACATTAACTTGACAGCGCTTTGATGCTAGTGTAGGCAACCATCTCCAGTAAATAGATGACCTTGTCAAAAGCGCATGCCACTCTCATGCAGCTCTGTATTATAATAGCGGGATTCCTTTGAATTCTGAAACAAGACCATTCCTCAAGACACCCTCATTTTTAGTCCTTGACAGCTTGTTTTCTTTAGTCTATTTCCTGCTACTTTGATCTACTTGGGCTGAGCTGTGATGGCTCAATTCCACCTGCCTTCCACACTTTCTGTCAAAACAGTGTTGCCTATTGTCCTATCTGTATTTCTTGGTCAGGCCACCCTCCATAAGCTGCGTATGGAAGGCGTGAAGCTTTACAGCCCAGCCACTCCCCCGAAGGAGAGAGGAGTCACTGTCTCTGAAGATGATCCACAATGGGCTGTCTACAGGTTGAATCACACACAGTGTACATGTATACTGTGTACACATACACACACAGTCACATACAGTACACCCAAGGTTGCACAGTGCATTGATGCTGGTGTAGAGGCGTCGTACCCATAGATCCAGTAGCGAACCGTGACCCTCGACACTGGGCCTTTAGTGTTACCACGACGGGAGGAAAGTTGCCTATATGCGTTGGGAACTGGTGCGCACAGCTTAACGGTTGCCTCCGTGTGAGCATGGACTGCTAGAGTAATGTTAAGCCCACACACGCACTCCAAGTGCATAAGGTACAGTAGGTCTACAGAACGGCCTACGTACAGCATTTGCCTAATCTGTACAATATATTGTAACACTGTATATTATGTCTGCTGTCTTGGCCAGGACGCTTTTGTAAATGAGATTCTTAATCTCAATAAGTCTCTTTCCTGGTTAAATAAAGGTATAATAAAAATATGTTTAATCAAAAAGCTCGATCTTAACAGACCTAGGTAGCGGCATGGGAAGACATATTCACTTGGTAGTGTTGAAAATTCCTGACAGTACAATGTGTTTATTGAAACAACTTACTAGGGGGGTCCATGGGTATCCCACTGTATAAAAACTGATACATAGTCCATTCTAGACGCTCTACTGACACAGACAAAGAAGCAGCAACAAAATACATCATAACCAAATGCCAAATAACCTATAGGCTGACATGGCTTGGCAACACACCGTCCAGAACATAAAAAACATTAACACCTTGATCGCTGTTTAGGCTACTATTTTGCTACTAATTTGTGTCGGTGACTCTGTCCTCTGTACTTCACTACTTTATCATTCACTAAAGATAAAAAATAGGTCCTATCGAAAGTTACATAAAAATACTGTTCTTTGATGCAATTTTAACATTTTGATAAACACGTGTTTTACACAGCCCATATTATCCTACACTTGTTATTACCAATAAATTTCCTACCCCAAATTTTAAAATAAACGCCTTTGCACTACAGCTACAGCCCGTCAAAAGTTGGGGGTGCTGCAGCGCCGTCGGCACCCTCCCTCGTTTTTCTTATTGGATTGCTACTGTAATTTAAACTACAGTACAGCCATTACTATCGCTTGCAAAGTATTTATGTACAGAATATTCACAAACCAGCATGGATGAAGTGTGCACAACACAGGGGGTCTAAACATCTTTAATCCCATTGGTGATACATTATTGTAGTCTCTCTCTCTCTCTCTCCCCCCCTCCCCTCCGCCCCACACACATCTAGAGACTGGCTCCAAGCTCTCTCTGCCTACGTCATGTCCAACCTCCAGCGGGCGGGGGAGTTGGCGGTGGAGATCGGAGAGCTGTGGCTGCTGGGTAACTCTGCGGTGTACTTATGGAACTACAGCACTCACCTGCTGGAAGGTGGGGAGCACCAACACCTGCTTCCCACCATGCAGAATCTGCTGGAGCTGTTCAGACAGACAGACTATACTGGGTGGGTCCTCACTTCTGGGGAGCCTTGATAGATGGGAGGGCCTGGGTAGTTTAGTTAGGCATGGTGTTTTATTAATTCATTTATTTATTTAAGCTTGCTTTGTACATAAATTATATTTCCTTATCTGTTAAATGTGGTTTTCCAAATGGAGGTTAGTACCCTGCAAGGGCCTTTTGAGGATCCTGGGTAAATACATTTGAGAACAGTGGCACTGTAAGATGTGCGATGGAAACATTCTTCACAGTGCCAAAACGAGACTAGAACATGCTCCATTGATGAAAATCCCCAACTGATTGTGCAGGTTTATAGGAAGCGAGTCTGAATATGTAGCATCTGGAACAGTATCCTTGCTCTAATTACAGGATAAAATGAGTCAACTGTTTATTTGTTGACTAATTATCTATAAGTAGTTTCAGTTTATTCTGTGTGGAGCTGAGCCACAGCGCGCACACAGCAATGGAAATGTGTTTGGAAAAGTGTTTGTTTGTGACTGCGGGACACAGCAGGGGATGTTGAAGACGGGATGTGTGTAAATATCTCGGGGCTCTCCCACTCTGGTATCAGTACTTATTTGTGTTGGACCGTGTCAGTTTGGAACCTTCCACTGGTGTGTTGTATAGGGACCGTGCTCTCTCTGTGCTGCTGTGTGTGGCGGTGGCCCGGGGCCTCATCCAGCCCCTGTATGGACCGGACGGCACCGCCCCGACGCTGCACCTGGCCGTCAGGGATCCAGCCTCCCAATCCACCAGGGGAATTAGCAGGATAAAGAAGGAAACAAGCAGGCCCATTGCCCAGCCGGCTGACTCAACAGACCAGTCTGCCCTGCACAACGTGCTCAAGGCTCTGGAGGTGTGTCTGGAGGTTGTTACACTGGAGTGTAACAGTTTCGAAAATGGGATATAAACTCCACAATTTCGTAATGCGGTTCATGAGGACAGTGTTAAGTGTGATATCTTATGGTTTTGGACTAGACCCCTAGTCGTTCCTCACGATAGGTTGACTATTTAATCTGGTTTCATATGCTTGGTTTAAACACACCTTTAAGCATTAATATCATGTAAAAGGAACAGTTCTTTTAAAAAGCAAGCCATATGCACATACTTGCATGTAGGCATGTACCTTTCTTATGTGGAGCCTTTTGTCCAACTGAATTCATACAGTATGTCAGAGCTGTAGTCACTCATTCAGCCACATTCCAGTTTATCTTCAAAGGTCTAACAATCATATCAGATTTAACTGCAGATAAAAGGCCCATTTTCAGTAAATGACGTAATAAAGTTTTATTTGTTTCCTTATCCAAAGCAAAATTGGCTCATTATAATTGTATGCGAAAAGCTGTGACACAGATTGTTGGTGGTTCCAGGTCACTTTACAGACTGACCAGAGACTTGCATGACTGTTCACTGAGAGATTGTTAGAGACATACGGAAATAGACTATAAACACAGTTCAGGCACTTATCAGCATGTTAGGAAATATATGACTTAAATTCCATGTGCCTTTTTCACATAAAAAATAAGCAAACTAAACTTGTAATTACTATAGCTATATACTGTGCATGTGATATTCCTTCTTTAAAAACGTTTAATGTAACATGGCTTGATAAAATCTAGCCTAGAGAAAATAAAATACCTAAAAAATGCACACTCACGCTGCTATGAATGAATGATGTACAGTATACACGTTAAAAAAGGCGTGTTTAAACATCAGTAACATTAGGTGGTTAGGGTTATATCAGTGCCATTCATCAGCTGTATGTGTTTTTGCCTGTGTCTCTCCCTAGCTGTGTGACCACGCCCTGCTCTTGTCTAACTGCAGTGGGCCAGGTGAGGACATCCCCATTGCCTTCAGGAGACACGTGGTGGTCACATGGGTGGAGGTCAAGAGGCTCCTTCGCCAGCCGGTTGGTACGAACATGGAGATCAAAGATAAGGTACCTCCCTCTGCCTATGTTCAGTGGTTCATTCATCATGATAAGACATACATGTTTCAAATGCAAATTCATCAGCATTTTGCCTTGTGAATTAATCCACTCAGCACAAAAACAATGTAACAGTAAATAATTAAATGATAATTTCACTGCAAAATTATAGTAGGATAAACTGGAATTTTGGCTTGTTTTTCATTCTTTATAAAAATAGAACCTATCTGTTTAAGATAGGTAGAATCCACATACAATGTATGTACAGCCAATAACAGCGTCACTGGTGAAACTAAGAATAGGAATAGACAAAAATCCAAACTGACACATTAATATATGGTAGTGAGACCAGTAAAACATTGACACTTTAAGAACTCTAGGCACTTAAAATATGTAAAATCTCTTTAATGGATGTAGCACATTATGCAAAATCTTGAGCTCCTGTGGCATTTTAACCTTGTTGAATAACAATCATTTGATCATTATTTATAATCATATTGAGCATTATTTGATCTCTTAGTTTTATACCCATGGGAATCTATTAACTGTGTCATATAGTACTTAAAATGATTTAATATTGTACTTACTGTGCATGTATCATCTTTGACAGTTTAAGCAGCTTTTCGATACAATATACAGTTCTACTTGTGTATGCATCTGTTATTACAGTAGATGATGCTTTCAGGAGCAGTCATTTCTCAGTTGAACAGTGCATCTGGTAGAGCAAATACCCCATATGTCAGTTCCAGCACTGTCTGATTAGTGGGCAGGATCCTGTTAGAAAGATTTCCATCAGCATCTGCCAAAGCGACCCCTGGGGGGCCCTCACTGCCATGCACAGCGACCCACTCCCAGCAAATCTGTGTTGCTTTTCAACACGCAAATGAACAGACGCAAATGAGGAATTGTCTCTAATTCCTATCAATGAATAATACATCAAGTTATTAGCCCTGTAATGGAATGCAATGCATTATCAATGACAGCATGTGTGAGGTATTTAGTAATTGCAAAGCACTACAATGACACATACATAACATGCTCCTCATATGGTTGTTCAGGGTGTTCCCACTAATGTCTTACTGTATAAATCCTGTCCAGTGTACAAATGAGAAAGTGTCTGCGATGACGCGCGTGCTGGTTGGCGTGGAGATACTGGCATGTGCCAACAACCCCAGTGACTTCTCCATCCCCAGTCTCCCTGCGGTATGTACCTGGTCCCTCTGTGTGCCGAGGCACCTACTGTACTGTTATTTAGCTAGCTAGCTAGCTAGCACTGGTCGTGTCCTCTATCAAGCTGATAGGTGTTTCGCTTGTCAACATGGTGGAAGCTTTTGCCAGAGTACAACAAAACCACAAATGTACAAAACAACATATAACAGTAGTTATACACCAGTGCTCATGGAAGGGAATAGTCATTATAAAATAAAATAAAATAAAAGCATAATTACCTTTTTTGTAATGATTGTAGCCACTTAAATAAAGGCATTTTACACATGTCTACCAAACTAGAGTGCATGGACCAGGATAATGCCAATTTATTTTGGTTGCAAAACTCAAAAAGTATTAAATCAAATTGGTCAGTGTTTTCTTTTATCATTCAGCAAATGCATGCTAGCTTAGTCCACTTAAAAGCTAGTATTTAGCTTAGGGGAAACAATGACACATCTTGGGAATTGCAGTCGCTCAGTTTCCCTGTTCAGAAAGTAATGTAGGAGTTTTGACTTTGACTTGGGATGTGGAATGTTTTTTTTTTTTACCATTCTGTTCCCCTCATTCGTTCAGATAGTCTGTTCATCTCCTCTGCCATGCTCCCTGTCCTCCCCTCGCTCACCTCCCTTCTTCCTCCTCTCCCTGCTGCTAGCTGGTGTGCCTAGCGTCTGACTGCAGCTGGAGCAGCTCTGTGGTGGAGCTGCATGTGTGGAGCCAGCTGGCAGCGTTCTGCCTCCATGCGGGCAACAACAGCCTGCTCCTGACCTGCTCACACAAAGCTCTGCAGCTGGAGGATGCAGCGGCGCTGGAGCTCAAGACCACACCCTGCACAATGTAAGGGCGTTAGCCTAGCCTAGCCGCAGGGCCAGATTGTGTGTTTTGCCAGAGCTCTTTCTGTGTGTGTGTGTGTGTGTGTGTGTGTGTGTGTGTGTGTGTGTGTGTGTGTGTGTAGGGTTGTCACCCGTCCCGTATAATAATACGAGATTGTCCCTTATTGAACAGTAATATGCACTGTCCCTTACTGATTCAATACGGGAGGCATTATGTCCCAGTTTTTCGTGCACAACCTACTCATTATCAAAGTCCTCATTATCAAAGTCCTTATAGGCAAGTCGACCCAGACTTCATTAACTGCTCTTGCCGGCCGAACAGAATCCTCAGAATGCACTGTGTGTAGAACAGCTGGCTATACAGCCTTGCTAACACAATGGATATGCTTATCTAGCGTTATTAACATATAAAAAGTATTTCTTTTCGGTGGATATCTTAATTATACTAGTATTATGCTTCATCCATCCATCCATCTTCTCCCGCTTATCCGGAGTCGTGTCGCGGGGGCAGCAGCTTCAGTAAGGGACCCCAAACTTCCCTTTCCCGAGCAACATCAGCAAGCTCTGACTGGGGG
>JAODUK010034062.1:0-22072 GCA_027564635.1 Typhlichthys eigenmanni | reverse complement strand
AAAGAATGTGTGAGTTTTCATAGAAAACATGAAATTGTCTGGGTGACCCCAAACTTTTGAACGGTAGTGTATATATAAAATGTGTTTGAGTCATGAAAATATACACATGTTGTAAGAATCCTATCCGCTTTACATATAGTTTATCGATTTTGGGAGGAGGGGCCTTCAAGATGAGGTTCTCTCATGAGGTATGCTGCCACTTCATTCCTGCTTTACCAAACTTAATCTGACCTACAGAGTATCACGTTGCATAGTCTTCTTCTTTATAATACATATTGCATTTATATATTTGTGTGTTTGCAAAAAAACAAAAACAAACTAAAAAGTTCAGTTTCTGAGTATTGTGAATATCCGTTTATCCCTCATAACACAACATAAATTAAATACTGTAAATCCTTGTAATCTTCTGAAATCTGCATTGAATTCCTGATTGAGCCCATTCTGGCTTGGTGAAATCCCAGTCCCCACAAAAGCACATCCTTGCAGCTTTCCCAGTGGCCCAAGAAGAATTCCTCACATATTTTTCAAAGAAACTTCTAAGAGGTGTAGTTTCTTGTGCCCCATAAATTAATACTTTTTTTGTTCTAAAGTTCAAAGGGATTTAAATGATACAAACTAGGCCTATAACAATGCTTAATTCCAATAGCCTACATGTGTTATTTGAATTCTAATTGTAAATAAAATAGTAACATTTAATGTTAATTTCTGAAACTGAAAATGTTAATTGAAAGCCAGACATTGGTCTTACCACTGACACTGGTATGTTAAAAATGCAGGTTTCCAATCAAGTAAGAGGATAGGATTAGCCTACTAAACAATCAAGTTACCATGCTGTTGTAGGCTATGTGAAAGCCTGTCAGTGTTCAATTGGCTTTAGTAGCATAATAATGGTATCTGCTCTCTAGACATTTGTTATAATAAATCCTATTGTCCTATGTTCAGCATTCACAGAAATAAATACATAATTATAACAACACATTCCTTTGAAACAGGATACCAGAAAGGTCACACGGCATGTTTTATGCTTATTTTAGGAAAACAGAGAAGGTAAACACCATCTGACATATTATCACCATCATGAAAATGTCCTATCTACACTTTCATGATGTTTACATCGCGTGCATGGCAGCTTGTGAAGGAGTCGAGGAGGCCAGCTTGCTGCGAAATATCGATGAATCGTTGTCAGCTGACCGTTTATCCACCACAAAGTGTGCAATAAAGCCTAGCAATTTGAAATAGACTAACTTTACATGACCTGAGAAATAAGTAAGTAAAATAACCATAGCGTTTAACTTTGTTATTGGTGTCGTCACCCTCGCCGTCGCATATTCGTGGGAAAAACAAGTTAGACTTGATAAGTTGAGGGACTTGTACTTGACTTCTGCTTTTTTGAACTCGCAAAACTCGTAAGCACTGTGAGCACACAACATACCTATCTCTGGGATCAATCCACGAAGTTTGCCGAGTGTTGTGATCAATAAAAAACACTCTGCCATCAAAATCCCGTGCTTCTTCCCAGCCCGCGGGCAGCGGCAGCTCCGAGCTTTCTCTCCGTTTACTGCTGCTCACCCACGGCATAGCGCTGGGATGGTGAGGGGGTTGTTGCTGACGCCAGACCCCCTGCCCTTTTTTACCGAAATGTTAATCTTCACAGCATTACAAACTGTCTTTTCGTTTAGAGACAGAGAAACGAACGCTCTGGAAAAGCGCGCTGTTAAAATCAAGCACTAAGGATGCATCAACTTTTGCAAAAAAAAATATCGCTCTGCTCTCACTATCCTCGGTCCTCCATGTTCGCCTGTTCGACCATATTTCATTCCATCGTGTCCATATTCGGGCATAGGAAATTTGCATAAATTCCGCTCGGGAGAGAACGTACGAGTGAGCGAGTTTCTCTGTCCAATAGGAAGGCTCGTGTCACGGCCACGCCAAAGAGATTGATCTCGAACAACCAAGGCGCGTTATTGGAGGTGATACAATTTTAATAATGTTCTGTTTTACTGTAGTGTTGTAGGCATACAACTATATACATAAATTATTGTCCTACCAACCAGCCATAGTTGTTGTAGACTAAGGTACATGTTCTAGATAACATATATCATAAAGTAGCCTATGTTAAAGTTAGATTTGCCTGCTGGACTGCGCACGCATTAAATAATCATACAGTATGTTGACGGAAACATTTGCTTCCTCACATTCCCTCACAAAAACACGTTGGCCACTATAAAAGCATTTCCATAATAAATGTTGTTTTTACATTGCTGCCCTCTCCGCGATCCAACAGCGCCATCATATGTTTTTAATAAATCATTGATATTCCCACTATGGAATGAGAGTTTTCCTGACCTCTTTCATTCACATGACAATTGATCATCTAGGCCAGGGGTCTGCAACCACATATCAAAAGAGCCATTTGACGCCTATAACATTTTTATATGTCTGGAGCCGCAGATAAATATTATACTAGCCTATAAACATTACTAGTAGAGCTAAATGAGAGTTAATTCACGTTTTCCCCAGAATTGATTTTGATCAGTGACAGTGAAACGCATAAATGCATGGGGGTCTTCATTAATTACAATTTCTGGTGACAAAATATACAAAATACGCCCAAATACTGTGCACTCACAATTTTGAATGGACTAGATCCATTTGGATACTGGTGAAATCAAAGGACACAGGCTGGCAAAACCTATATAAAGTTCTATATGATGTTTGTCAAAGCCACAGGGAGCCACTGTAGATGGAGCCTCAGGTTGCAGACCCCTGATATAGGCTATATGAGCCAATATATGTCTAACACCTCCCGTAGATTAATTGTGTTTATCGAGAAGATATCACTCCGAGTTTATGATAGCGATTACTTTTACTATTACACGTAAAGCAGTTTTTTACCTACGTATAGGCTACATGTAGGCTACCGGTATTCTTCAGAGCAAATGGTGCCTGAGTGCAGGCAGCCCCAGCAGCCACAATAGGCTGTTAATGATTTTGTAAAATGTTTCACATTTAAATAAACATTGTGACAACTGAAAACATCAGCTATGCCTACGTTTTATATTTTTTTATTTATTGTAGGCTATATATTTTTTTTGGAATAGGCTGTGATTATACGATACCTTTATTGATTACGTCTACTGAAATCAAAAACAAATCTGTTATTTTATTAACCAATAAAATAGCCTAATGAATTTAAATTGTATTTCCCTGGTTCCAGACAGAAGTTCAGTGACATGGCATCCATACCTTAAATGCCGTGTGAACATAATGAACAACATAAATAAACACACCGCCGAAACTCGTCCTATCACATTATATATATATAAAGAAACATGAAAACATAGGCTACACATTTGCTGCCAATAGAGTGGGCGTGTATGGGGCTCAGCTTTGGGCCCAGTGAAAAATATTGAAGCGAGTAGGAAGCGTTCACATTGAAAATTAACCTGGGGCACGTTCAATCTGAAAATGCACCTTTTTGCTACATAGTTGAAAAACATCGAAACGGTGTGAAACATGCAACGGGCTTCCATGAACGTTTTCTCTATTGGTGGGTGTGCCAGTGGTGTTACCCAACCGGCAGCGAAGTTTATTAAACGTTAAGAACGTTCAGTCAACTGAATGCACCTCTGATGTAACGTTCAATCAACCAAACTGCAAGCAAACTGCAGTGGACTGAACGCCAGGTTACAACGTTGGGCTGTGGGTTGAACAACTTCACATGCAGTTAACAACAACAAAGCAACATTATTATTCTGTTTCAGATCAGCTTTGAAGGTAGAAGAATGTGGCACAAATGCTGAGGAAACTAAACTTTATGTTCAGTAAAAAAAGTTTTAAAAAATGTGAGTAAGTATATTCTAAACCTAGTCTTTAGAACTTGAATATATAACATATTAATATTTCAATATGTATGGTATGTCGGCCTAGAGTTCCCCCCAATGTATTGGTAGCACTTGTAGGCACATGTTGTAGGCCTATATATATTCTATATTCTAGAATATTTATATTTTTAAACAATTGATCAAAACAATTCTAATAATTATTGTTATTTTATAATGTATTGCATTATAACTGTGATATACTGCACACAAAAAATCTAAAAACAAACAAACAAAAAAAACAAACACTTTTGAGTACAAACATCGCCTAGCCACGTTTCTGCTGTTTAGAAGTGCAATGCTTGCAAGTGTAGTGGAATGAGCCCACAGTGACAAACAATGTGACAGAAGCCAAATGTGCCAATAAATTGTTTCGTGTTCAGCGGGAACAGGATGTTCAGGGCGCCTTAATTTATGTTTAAACATTTTGCTACAATGTGTCTTGGCAACATGGCCAATATCTGCTCAACTGGACTACCAGGTGCATTGTAGGAGAAACCATTTCAATTTAATAATTTAGCATTATTTAAGTATTTTCTGTTTCATCTATGTGTAGACATACGTATACTTTCTTAAGTTATCTGGAGGGACAATGCCCCAGCGCCACTGAGCCTATAGCCTATTATTAGCTGACTACTGTTTAGGCCTGGTTGCTGGCTGCTCTTTGAAATGCATGCAGGAGTTTTACACAGTTAATGAAAAATCCTTGTTGCTTGTCGCTTAGGGTATATGGCCGCTCCTGCATGGCTTGTGTGTTGGATCCATTGATTGGATCAATTGTTTCAGTAACGTGTCATGCTGCCTTCACTCCATTGGTCACTGTGTGGCATCACTCTCTAGTCTATTTTCGCCCTGCTTATTTGACTTTCAACGGCCATTTTTCTCTTGTCAGTGTAAATTGTCAACTTTCATTGAAAATGAACACTTTGTCTCCCTTGTTTGTCGTTTGTGTGAACGCCGGGTCATTGAAAATGAATGGCAGCCGGTCGCTTTGTCTCCCTCTTTTCTGGTCTGTGTGAATGCAGGGCTATGGTGGTGTTTATTGGTAAACTGAACTCTTGCTTGCTCACTTGCTTGTTGAGTAAACTATGTGCGGTGAACCAAGACATTTGCTATCACTTGCACTTTGAATAAGATTTAGGCTAATCTACATAATCACAATCACATACTGAATATTGAACATTGGAATAGCTTTGTGGGTGTTTCAAGTTAAGATGTCTCTTCATTTTTATGATACATAAGCATTGGAATATCTGCTTAGACGGACTGCAACCGCCTACCCTTTGCTTGAGTTTTAAAAACCACATCTTGACAGTTGTCAAAATATTGAACGTTTTCACGATGTCACAACTTACGTGCAGTTTTGTTAGCAAACCAACCAAAAGGAATAGGGCCATGCTATAATTTGTGTGTGTGTGGGGAGTGGTGTGCGTATTTATGTTTGTGTGTAACATGTAATGTGCGTGACATCACAGTTTTCATCTTCAACCTATGCTTCCAGTTCAGGCCGTGTAGTCTTTGTATCAAAGCCCGTAAGCACAACAAACTACACTGTTGAGTTTTCGCAACACACACTGCAGAAGGTCAAAGGACAAAAGGCATGTGCCAAGTCCCTAAGCATTTATGTTATTGGCATCTATTCAAAATTAATCCTGTTAAACTAGACATAGCTGAGTAGTAATCTGTAAAAATCACAACAGAATAATTAGGCCTACATTTAGTTTTCTTGATTTATTTTACACTTTAAATATATTGTTCAGTGATAAACTAATAATGGTAAGCTATGTGTATTGTGTTTGTGTGGTCAAGAGTGCGTATTGATACTCTTCAGACTGTAACCATGAAGTTCTTGCCCATGAGAGAAAACCTAGCAATTTTACCGAATCTGGCTGCTTAGCTGGGGCTTTTGCAAATGATGGCGTTGACAACCAGGTCATATTTTTCTTTGTGCTGAGCCTCCATGAAGGCATTTAGCTTATTTTTACACGCCCATCTAAATGGCCCTGGCAGCGCACGCAGAAGAAACACAAATAAAAACAACTAAATGTTGGGTGGGGAGCATGGTCAAAAGCCAGCATTCACCGCCAACACTCTGTATTATGATAATATCCTGTCTGCATTTAATTGCATCCCCTGCTAACAACACAGGAGCAGACAGGGATCTTGTCAAAGACCGGACATCTCTCCCTGCCCTGCACTGCCCATTGACACAGCAACAAAAAAAAAAGCAAGTACTTTAATCTAAAGCAAATTAGAAAAGAAAATGAACCCACTGGCTTCAAACGCATGCTTCAAAGTAACGAGTAATGGGAACCTTTATAGGAATGTAGTGGAGTCAAGTACAATATATGTCTTTCAAATTTACAAAAAGATTAAAGGTCCTATATGCAATATTTTATGGATAGCACTGTGGCCTCCCAGCAAGAAGGTCCCAGGTTCAAACCCAGATTGTCTTTCTGTGTGAAGTTTGCATGTTCTCTCTGTGTCTGTGTAGGTTTCCTGTGGGTGCTCTGGTTTCCCCCACTATCAAAAACATGTTAGGTTCACTCTCCAACCAATGCCATCTGACCAGTGACACTGACTCTAAAACAGAGATGGTCCCTGGGTCCTGCACAGCGACTACCCACTGCTCCCTTTAGGGATGCAGAGGATGATGGATGCGTGTAATAAAAGCACCTTTACTGAGCAGAGAATGACATCATAACAACTCCTCTGTTCTTAGTTTTCATAACCGGTACGGCTGCACATGCAAGTTAGTTTGTTGTGTACCTTGCCAGAAAGCGTTTGTTTAGTCTGAGATGCTGGTGCTTAGTGTGACATCAAGCGGCACTCAAATGAAGTACAGATACTTGAAAAGTGTTGAGCACCACCACTGCTACCTTGCTCAAGACGTTTTAATGCTCACCGATTAGCTGGGGCAGGTCCTGTTCTCAGGACATGTTCACTACTAAGTATATGCTATAATGTAATCCAATACGTGTCATTATACATTCTTACAGAGTACATTGTTTTTTCCCCCATTAAAATGCTTATAATATCAATACAAGATACGTCATGCAGTGATTCCCTAGCCCATTATTTCAGTAATAACAGCGAAACATCTTAGAAAATCACAAAGGACGTACAGAGAAACACAATCGATGCCCCTGCCTCTGGAAATACAATCTCGCACCTGGATTTCTGCACCTTTGTGAAAGAGAAAAGGACAAAATCCATAAAGGTTAAACACAATCGTCACAATACGAGAGCCTCAACGGAGCCTGGAAAAAACAAGAAAGGGGCATGAAAGAGGAGAGGGAAGGAGGGAGGGAAAGAGGGAAGGAGGGAGGGAGGGAGGGAGGGAGGGAAAGAGAAGGACTGGCAGCTCTGCCTCCTGACTCACATGGACAGTGGATCTCTAGGGAGGACAAGCTGGGAGGGCCAGCTGAACGTTCTCTCTCTCTCTCTCTCTCTCTCACACGTCTCATTGAGTGCTAAGGAGAGCAACCATGGGCGCTAACACCTTGGAGCTCGTGGGGCTGGTGGTGTACATACTAGGGTGGGTTGGCACGCTTGCCACCACCATCATGCCACACTGGCTCAGCCAGTCCTCTGATCTGCTGGTCATCGAGTCCATCGAGCAGGGCCTGTGGGAGACCTGCATCATTCGGGAGTTCGGCAGCATGGAGTGCAGGTGGCACGACAGCATGCTGGACCTCCCCTTGGAGCTCCACCTGGGCCGCATCTGCATGTTCACCTCCATCTGCGTGGGCTTCCTGGGGATCCTGATGACCATCCCGGGGCTGTATTTGGTCAAGTGCTGTAAGGGACGAGACGGAGGAGACGGTCGGACCAAGAGGTCATTGATCATCTTCGCAGGGGTGCTGGCGATCTTGGCCGCAGTCCTCTGCTTTGTGCCGGTGTCCTACATCGCCCACGTGACGGTGGTGAATTTCTTTGAAGACGGCATCCCCGACGTGGTGCCTCGCTGGGAGTTCGGCTTTGCCTTGTTCAGCGGCTGGGCTGCAGGGCTTCTCCTGGTGATGGCCGGGGTGCTGCTGCTGGGCCAGTGCATGTGTTCGCAGGAGGTGGACGTGCCGCCCTTCCAGCGGAGATACCAGGTCAGGGACAGCGACATTACCGCTGGAAAGCGCACAGAGTACGTTTAATGAGCCGTACACACCACGCTGCACTTCAAACTCACCTTATTAAACATGCAGGGTTTATGCCAAGGAACAACATACATGTGAGGTGTGAGTATTTCATTGGAATGTTTTGAGAATATGTCAATACTCTAAATATAAATGATATATATTTACATATTATATTGTAGATAAGTTTTACTATAGTTAACACTGAAAAGCTATTAGTGACTACTTTCTGTGGGTAATTCATATTACCTCACCTCAACAATCTAAAATATATTTAAAAATATTGTTTTTATTCTGCTATACAGTATGAAATGCTTCTCCATTCCTTGTACTGGGATGGCTTAAGGATTTTTTAAAATTATTAGTGCCAACCTGAATGAACATTATTTTTATTTCAAAAGTATGTTTTTTTTCCCCAAGACACTTTAAGAAATGCTGTGTAATTGTATGTTATAAATGACTGGGCCTTGAATAATCCATGCCCAATAAAACACACTTTATTAATTCATATAAAGACATGTATTGCAACCATATGAATGCACATCTCTGTTTTTTATGTATTTATTTGTACAACTGACCACCTGTGACAGAAAAATGTTTTGATCACAACCGTTCTACAGATTCTGTAGGCAGCTAAAGTTGTGTTGGGCAACAAAAAACCAAACAGCTAACCTGGCTTATCAGGTGTATCAGCTTGAGCATAATTCCAGCAGATTTCCTGGTATCTTGCTGAGCTAAGCTGTGTTTAATGAATGCTCTAATGGGCAACGTGTCCTGCAAGGAATGTAGAACGTGTTGCCCGTGGCCTCTGATTTGACATAATCACACAAATTTGTGAAGGTCAAGATCTTTCTGTTCCAAAACTGAGACGCACAAACATACACACACTTTGTCTATAAAATGTGTTATTTCTCTGAAAATAAACTTATGGTCACATGTCAATTCAATGTGTGAGGTATTAATGTTACCACATATAATGTTACCATAATACAATACCTGGGTTTAAAATAGCCTGAGAAGGAGGCTAACTGTTTGTAGCGCTGTCAGGCCCGACATTATCAGGGTCCATTGAGTCCTCAGACTAGGCTGGGGGGATGGGGGGGGGCAGTAGTTTGCCCTGTTTAAAAAGCATTAATCAGGGGAGCATTGAAAACAACTGCCTCTAATGGCACTGAGGTGGTCCCACAAATTATGGAGGTCCTCAGTCGCTGGCTGGCTATCTCAATAACACAGGAAATTGTGGGACATTTCCTCATTAGAATAGCAGATTAAAAGGCAACCAACAGTAAACAAACCAAATTGCACTGTATAAGTGAGTTGCTCTACACAGTGTTTAGTGAAATGTAAATGTAAAAACTGTAGGTCATTTTCAGACTTGTAGTATGTTTAGATGCCAATTCTTTTGTATTTTTTTTACTAGATTAGCCTTGAATTGTGCAACACACACCTTGGAGAGTTTGTTCTAACAATGAGGGGATCCTTTCCCCACACACACACACACACTTCCTTTTGCATTGTTGTTATGTGCACCGTGTTCCTGTTCATTGTTCCATATGTGGATGAGATGAGAACAGTGTCACGCGTGTCGTGAAGACGCAAAATTGAAAACCACCTGGTTCATATTTTACCTGGACGCTTTGTCCTTTTCTGGGTGAACAAACATGTCTCTGAGGCACACAATGTAGGGTGTATAAAGTGGTGATGGTGATATCACCAGGTGAATTAGGTTGGATAGGATTGTAGGTAGGCTATGAAACATTGATGTTGACTGATTACTGTAAAACAGATTCATTTTTGCCTGCCTCAAAGAAAAAACAAAAACACCACAAACCTCTCTCCTCTCCCTTCCCACACACACCAAAAAATGTTAACAGGATATCGTTAATTATACCTTCCTCTGTGGTTTCAATGTTTTCTTACAGCAATGTGCTTATCAGAGTACTTTCACCAGATAAGATTACATGTTCAGCACTAATGGCACTAGGGGTGGACAGTAACAAAGTACATCTCCTTGAGTACTTCATCTTTAGAGAATGTACTTTGGTTGAGAAGACTTTTTTTTTAAACTTACTTTTACGCCACTACATTTGAAATACAAATATGACAAACTATTGACTCTGTTATATTTCTATGAAGTTTCCGGTAACTTGTTAATTTTAAGCATAACTTTGAAGTCAGCAGATTCATAAAATCTTTTCTAAAATGCGATATAGGCCATATGCTTTGTGCATATGTCACAAGAAACAAACAAATAAAATACTGTGCTGTTAAGTTCAAAGTTCAGTTGTATCTTGGCATAGTCAATGATAGATGTGGCAGATAAAGATAACTCATCAGACTCCCTCCCTATATGGCCATATCTGAAGTCCATGTTATATATTTTAAATGAAGAAAGAGCAATATTGTTTTAAAGATGTCATATGATAACCAAGCACAAACTTAACTGCTGATAAAAATGCACCATCCAACCTGAGAAAGCATGCAGTATAAAATGATAATGGCCTTTGTTAATTCAATTGTGCTTCTACAGCCATATGCACATATTGTTCAATATTGACCATATTGAACAAATTCCCATTTTTATACATTTTATTAAATTAAAATGTTTAAAATCATCCAAGGCTCTTGATGTCTTGTTAAGTGTACAAATAGAAAACAATGGAATGTAAATATTAAAGTTAGATAATTCAGAGAGGGAGAGAGAGAGAGAGAGAGAGAGAGAGAGAGAGAGAGAGAGAGAGAGAGAGAGAGAGAGAGAGAGAGAGAGAGAGAGAATTTGCCCAGTAAGGCTTAGAGCTGAAAAGAAAATGGCTAAAACATCTTCTGGTATAAAGCATAGTGATGTCCTTGATGTTTCATAGGTTTTGTGGGTTAGGTTATGTAAATACCTTACATTGCGGCAACAATACATTATAATTAAAACATGTTTTTACTTTTGAATACTTAAATATTTTAAATTGTAAGTACGCCATTACTTTAACTCTACAACTATCATATTTGAGTCATATTTGACCAGGAGTAGGCCTATCTAAACCTTCACTTAATAGTAGAGTTGTGTAGGCCTACTTTGTCCACCTGTTTGGCACCTCCTTGTGGGGAAATGTTAGATGCTTTGAGGGAGTTGAGGGGATGGAGGGGCTGGGTGGGGAGTCAGAGTACAAAAGACAAAAATGTAACATCTGAGGTTCTCTGCCATGCAGGCTGTTGCCTAATGCGCCGTGCAGTCCAGTGTGTCCATGGGATAGCCTAAGCGTAGCGCAACAAGTAGTCTCGCAGTCTGGGACACACGCTGGATAACTGCGTCAAAACCTGCCTACTTGACATACGAGGTATTTTGATTGACATGCACGACGACTAACTACGTAACTCAATGACAAAGTCGGACGTTAAACTCGCAATGAGATAAACTAAACAAGAGAGTCTGGCTGTTTTACATGTATTGCTTATGTGACGTAGTGTTAATGCACGGAAGAGGCTGAGACTAGGTCTGTGGATGTCAGCCATCCACTTCTGAGCCTTGTGCTGCCGACAGCGGTTGTGTTGCTCTCAAGAGACCCTTTTGTTCCTTCGCACTATAGGCCAGAGTGTGTATTGTGTGCCTCCCCGTGGCAACTATCACCGCTGTGAGAAGCACCCCACTTCCTAAATGACGTGGTTACTGTCATCATTGTAATATCTGACTGGGTCACATGGGCACTTGGGTGGACATCACATGGCCCAGGTTCCCGAGTGGACCTGGCTTGCTGAGCAGAACTCCTAACGAGGCTGCTATCATCTTTTTTTATACTGTTGTAGCCTATAGGCTACCTCTGGAATGCATAGCCATCTTTCTTCTGAAATAGTTCAACACGGTGCTGGGCATTTACCATAGGGCCTCCAATATTCAACTGTATTGTGACTTTAAAAAGGTGATTTCTCCTGCTCTTATATTCTTAAAAAACGAGTCAGGGGTCTTCGTTAGCAGAAAATACAGGATTGTCTTGTTCTCTGTGTTTATAGTCAAATCTAGTCTGCGATACTGACTTCGGTGACACAACTGAAGCTTGAGGGTCTTTGGCATACATGCCTGGCTTTGCGCCAGACCTCAGGAGCCGCCTGTTGCTCACAGCATAGAGAAGGAAGAGCAAACCGCTCAGGATGATCATAATGGAGGCAACAATCCCCACTCCAATGGCGTAGCCCACCTCCTGCCTCACAGGGGCTGCAGGGAGGAAAAACTCAGGAGGAAAGTTTATGGTGTTATTGGCTAGCACCGAGTTCATATTCCAGAACAACGGCACCAGACAGCACAGCCCCGTAAGCACGTATAACATCCCCGCTAAAAGAAACACGCGTAAGATGTGATCACGTTGGTCCACTGCAAAGTACGCCATTCTCAGTGCGCTGGCGGCGGTAATGTTCCCCGCCAGGCCGCATACAACCGCCAGCATCATCATCACCTGGGCCGCGAAGATCTCCACGGGAACGAACTGGTCTGTGACGTTGATGAACCGGCAGAACTCAAAGCGTGGTGACGGAAGGTGGTGGCTGTAGAAGCACGCCCTCCAAATGCCCACCCAGGCCACACCGGAGGCCACAACGGACTCGTCCGCAACATGCCACAGCCTCCACTCGTTGAGGCCAGCGGCGCACATAGTCAGGATCCACGCTACAGCGCCCATGACCAGGCCCAGGAACTGCCAGTGAGCCGTATGAGCCAGGTACTTCACCATGCTGCTGCTCGTACAGTACGAAATCACGCACTGCTAATCGTTACAGTGGGCAATAGCTCAGCCATTGTTCTGCCATGTCACCGTCACACACCTGTTAAAATAAAAAATAAAAAAAATACCCAAAGGCTTTATAGGCTATACTGCAATTTAGATTTTTTTTCCTGAAACGTTTTTCTTTCCCTTAATTGGTTTTAAGATCAAAATCCAGCATTTTGTAAAATTACCCATAGCCATAATAAGGTAGTATATTTGTTGACATTATACTACTATTGATTTCGTGGTAGGCCCCTATCGACCAAATGCATATGTTGTATCACCATAACAAATACGCTGGAAGTCAATGATGAGACACAATGCTCTGCCCTTTGAGCTCATCTTTAAGCCAATGGCAATTTTATCAACGTATACATCACCCTGAGCTTGCAGTTTTAGAGATACATAAAAATTATAAAACTAGCTGTTCACTTTAAATCTAAATATGTGCTTGCTATAACAAAACCAATGTAAACCTGTATTGCTTACCTTGGTCTTCCAAATACATACATATGTAGGCCTATTGCAAATATTGCTTGTCTGGGAGCAGTTGCATTCTATCTTCGGTCTTACAAAATGTGAGCAAGCAGTAGCAAACCATTAACATTCATGTCAAAGTCTTTTCGTTGTCACTAAAATCAGTGCATAAGGGCGGGGTAACGGTTAATGTGTTACTTTAGAGAATTAGCGGATAGTAAATCCAATCAAACACTATGCAGCCTGTTTTCAGCAGACCCTTTATTTCATATAAAGCAGTACAGCTGATAACATGTTAAAAGTAAGGCTGCAGTAGTATATGAAGTGTTTTGTAACACACGCACACGCACACACACACACACACACACACACGCGCGTACGATACAATATTCTTCAGTTGATTTTACCATTGGGAAACTGAGATAACATTACAGTCTCAAATGTACACATTTTACAAATGGATGCTCAAGCATAAATACAAATATAACATTTCCACTTTTTGGTCACAGTAGGATGTTGAATGTGGAAAGGGTTTCTAACATTGAAATTGAAAAAACTAAATAGGTAGGTCCTATTTTGTACCATCTCACAGGGCAGCTGAAACATAGTAACTACAAGCATACGTCATAAGCTCTGTGACGACAAAAAAAAAAAAACACACACAAACAAAACAAGAAGCTGAACCTGCAGAGCTAAAAAGTTTTTATAACATATAGCACAAATGTATGCGTATCCTACAAGAATTGAATGTGTGGAAGTGTTCTATTTTGCCCGTCTATAAGATAGGCAGTGTTCTTTTCTACAAATGTAAAAATTGATATTTTGCAGGAACGCATAACTTGCATTCGCTTGTAGGCTGAGGTGTAGACCGAGAAATCAAACCTTTTCAAGTGCTAGCGTCAAGTGAGCCAAGTCGGCAAAAGTGTTACATTTATGTTATTTACCAATGACACTCATGGGCTCCGACTTCATAAAAGGCCTCTTCTTCAGAGAGGAGCGTCAATAAAAATATAGCTCAATGCCACTACAGTTAAAACTCTGAAGTTAAACATTAGGCCATCTTATTAATTGATTAGTATGTATTTCAGAAGCTCAATTCTGTCAAAAATGTTTTCAATGTGGCAGTGAATATCAACTAGGTTTATTGTTTAATGTATGCACACACATAGAATAATATTACTGGTAAAAAATAGAAATAGAAGAAAAAAAAATACTGTCCCCACTGCACAGATTCACAAGACTACAATAAATTACTATAAAAAAAAAAAGAAAAAAAAAGTCATGGAATTATAACAATTTATATACAGTTGTTGATGCCTGGAAAACAGCATGACATGCTGGGAGACTATCAAACACAATGTTGCAGTCAATTTTAAAGTTTAGCGCAAATTGTACACTTTTTCAACCCTATGAAAGCATTGGTCTGTCGCCCTCCGGTGGACACAGAAGGCAACTGTATCTTGAAGCAACAAGAATTCATACTGAGGGCTTCAAGAACTAGAAAGGGCAGCCATTCTTCCACTAATCCTGAGTCTTTACAAAGGCAACCTCTGCTCTAGAGGCAGACTGTCCGTGAGACACTTGAGCTGCTCCTCACCCAGTTTAATCTTGTCCTCTAGCTTGCGCTGCTCTATGATGAGCGCAGACTTCATCTTGACAAAGTGCTCGTAGTCTGTAAGGCTTTCCTCGTCCAGGTGGCTGGCCAGGATCTCGTAAACCACGCCTTCCCGGCGGTCTAGGTTATCCTTCAGCTCCTTAGCATCTTCATGCTGACGGATCAGCAGCTTCCTTTTATCAGTCAGTGTGCGCTGCAGCAGGAGAGGAGAAAAGAAAAAACACATTTGAAAAGCTACACGCATACGGGCACAAGCGCACACAGAACCACCAGCTGTCAGAAGTGAGCCATGTATACATAGTGGATCATTGTGGCCTCCATTACATATCGTATCTTTGTCCAAATTAAAAGTGTAACTGCACCTAAAATGTGTGTGATGAGCTGTAAACTAAGTAATAGCATGCGTAAATAATAGTAATGGCTGGTGTGTAAAATAACATTATTAACTTTCAAGTTTAGCAGAAAGAAGCGAATGAAGCAAAAGCTAGCCAAAATACAGGTAATGACTATTATAATATTAACTACAGCACCGGTAAACCTCTGTGACCTGTACATATTCCATATGAACAATGGATTTCTAAGGCTGCCATAACTAGATGCTTGTCTTGTCTTTTCTAGCGTGTCAGCATGTTGACATGCTAGAAAAGAAACCAGAGATGTGACCACTGCCTTATTGTGTAACTGACCCTAACGTTCGCACGGACAACACGGGAGAGGCAAAGCAAGCCAAGGGAGCGACTCACCCTCTCCTCGGCTGGGGCGTCTCCGTCCAGGCTATTGAGGGCGTTCTCCACCCGCGCCAGGCGTCCCGACAGCGAGAGCAGCAGGCTGACCACCTTGTCCAGGTCGCCCACGAACATGCGGAACTTGTCCAGCTCGTTGGGCTTGCACGCCTGCTGCACCGTGGCCTCCACCTCGTCCCCCAGGGCGTTGTTGTCCAGCACGTCCGCCTGCAGGCTCTCCCGAGCCTCCCGCAGGACCTGCAGCTTCTTGCTGAGGCTGTGGATCAGCTCCTGCTGCGGAGGGAGAAGGGCCACGCAGACAGCACTCAGAACCGCCCGTCTTAAAGGCAGGGTCAGTCAGTCATGCTAACGTCGAACTTAAATCACCTCACTATCACACATTAAAGTGCAATGTGAAGCAAAGCGTGGTGCTGCACAGTGGCGTAGCGATCGCCGGTGCAGCCGCACTAGGGCCCTGGGATGCTTGGGGGCCCGGTGATCCCAGCCCGGATCTGTGTAATGCAGGCCACCGCTTATCTCGAGAACAATGAGTCTCCCGGTATTTAAACACAGCCATCGCGACCAACTAATATGATACCTAATCATAGTTTTACCAAAATAGTATTTTATTTTAAGTCTTAATGATATCTGAGTGTAATTACGACAATAAATCTAATTATTTTGCTTAATATTATAATATTCAATAGTTTCAATACATACCACGTTAAGGTAATGAAATTCATTCTGGGATTCATTTATTTACAGCATTGTTGTTTCTATAGTTACCAGAACTCCAGTTCACCAATGCCAGCAGCTAATGCTATACGCAGCAATTCCAGCCACACTAGTTCAAAATGAAGAGTTCTCTGATAATTTTTGTGTTTTTATCACATTGTCTGTTATAAGCTGTTCTGTGAAGCACCTGGTTCTTAACAGTCAACAGGATAATAATACAGGAAGACTAAATACAATTTTGTTTCTGGCGTTTGAAAAGGAACGTACAGAGACTATGGAGTCAAATTTAATAAATATTAGGATAAGACATGCCATAAAAGCTAGATCTTAATATTTCAACTTGTACAGGTAGGCCGTCTCAATAACATCTTAATACCATATGTCATTTTGCTGTGTAGATTTTTGCCTATAGTAGTTATCTATTATGTTAACTAATATTTATTTGGAAACCATGTTTTGGTCTGCCGTTGAACTTTTCATAGGGCCCTTACATTTGTTTTGCACCTGGGTCCGTCGTCAGAACTTTACACAACATATATTGGAGCAATTTGTTCATATCTTGCCATCTTTAGCAATATATGAACAACCATACATATAGCAATATATATAAAACACACAACTGAAAATAATGCCTGTCAATGTCATGTAAGATAAAGTATAAAACTAATAATCTCCCCTGGACGTCAACTCTAAGACCCGAAGTCTAAAATTACCACCATACCAGAGGTGCGTTGGTAAACAGAACATTTTGGCAAATGTTCGCAATCACATTCAAATATGCCATTTGCATTGTGAACGTTTGCGAACACGAGCAAACGGTCCGAGGGGTAGTTCTCTGCAAACACACACTTACACTGGACGAAGGGTGACAGTTTAAATCTAAACATTTTGGAACGTTTACACAAAACGCTCAAATGTCATGTTAACAGCAAGCAAATGTTCGCCAATTTTGAACAGACTTCTGGTTACATTATTATATTAATATCAATTCAAAAGCTAGTCTACGCAAAATAATAATAAATAAAAAAACAGACATGACTCGTTTTATGCAAGGCAAGTGAATCATGTGTGTGTCATCACCAGTACCTTCTTGTTGGCTAGATCGATGTCCAGTTCATCTTCTGTGTCTTCTTCCTCCTGCTCCTGTTCCTGCATGCCCTTCATCTTGATCAGCAGCTCCGCCTTGGGAGCAGATGTGCTGTAATAGGCTGAACTGGTCACCACGCCGACCGCCTGACTGTCCGCGTCCTTCCTGCAAAAGGCAGGCAGCACGGGTTGGCAAAGCAGGGCTCTCGCGCTGTCACGCGTCACCCAGACCAAAGGCAATGAAAGAACACAAAGCTTGACCAGAGGACACTGTATTACAGACGATACGGTCTGATTTATAAACGGCTCATTTAGAGGTCACACACGTGACAAAAGGTCAACCACTGCTCTATGTTACGGAGCGGATACAAGAAGACCCCTCCTATGTACAGTAGGCTGGCCTGGGCACTTCCCGTAGTGAACATAAAGGGGAGACGCACCTTTCCTCGGGGTTCCGGGAGACGGACAGCTTGGGCTTCCTGCGCTGGTGGGCCCCTCCCAGCAGCTGCTCTCCCTGGGGGAAGATGCCCTCCATCAGGTCCATGGTGGTCTTCATCTTGCTCTGGTCCAGGATGTCCGCTAACGACTTGTCCTTGCCCGTGATGTCCCGGACCAGCTCCTCCCTCTTCTGCTCATCCTGGACCAGGAGGACAGGGGCCTCCATGCCGTTGGGCCCGGGCTGCTCCGCGTCCTGGGGGGCCTGGGGGGCCTGGGGGGGCGGCATGGCGTCGGGGGCGGGCTCCTTGTGGCGCGTGTAGGCGCAGAACACGGAGTAGTCCTGCTGCTCGGGGGCTCCCAGGCTGCCCAGTCGGCCGACGCGGGGCCCCTGGGTCTCGGCAGGGGCCGAGGCGTCGCCGGGTGCCAGGTACTGGCGGCTCTCCTTCTCGGAGGCGCTCTCCGAGTGCACGATCTTGATGGGCACCTTCTTCACGGCAGTGTTGTTTTCTACCACGTTCTCTATCCTGACAGGGAGGGAACGGCGACACAGCATTAGCCAATGAATACGCTTTTTTTTTTAAATAGCATAGTCAGTCATTCAAACAGGCTCTATCAGAAGATTATTCTTTCAGCACGCAAACAGAACATCGAGTAGAAATTCGCTGATTATGACAAAAAGCATTAGCTTGAATCGCTGACTAGACCTTTAATGAAGGGCTGAGAAGTACAGAGGCTGGAGGTTTCCTATAGCCATATTACGGGCAGACGCTTTAAAGTCTCGTGACGAGACGGCAACAGAGCCTTTTATTTCCATGCCCAACTTCTTGGAAAGTCCAAGGAATCTGGACTCCTCCTAGTGCTTAGGTTTCAGCTCGCCGCCATGTACAGTTTATGCCCGAGCTCACAACTATTTCTTTGATTTAGGAATATAAAGAAGCGGCTTTTAATAATAAAAAATGGGACATTTACGGTAGAAAACAGCAGCGAAGGCTGGAATTCCAAGCACTTACTAAGGGCATTGATGGAAATGCATAAGATCCCTATAATTTACTGTGGGCTGACGGCACTCACATGTTAATTCTAGGGAGGCAGTGAGTCTCAATAAGCCCCTTTGTACGTGTAGCATAAAGATAAGACAAGGAGAAGCAGCAGCACACCCTTCATTCTGTTCTGACCAGGCTCAGTAGTTCCAGATGGGATCAACAGATCGGCTGAAAACGGGGGAGTTACAAACTGACCTGGTGGAGTCGTCCTCTTGCAGTGAGACGGGGGGCTTGTCGCTGAGTCTCTGCGGGGAAAACTGAGGCGACGGTGGGTGCTGTTCATTCATGGCTGGCATCGAAGGCTCCTGGGAGGAAACCAGCGGAGGGGAGGCTGGCTCCGGATTGGCCGTCCCTAGGCCGTCCCGACGCACTGCCCCCTGGCCTCGGTCCTCGATTCCTCTGGTCTGATCCGAACGGCTCCTCTGTGAGTGGTTGGGGATATGGACAGGGCTGGGCTCTCTGTCAGGGGAGCAGCGGGCGGTGGCCAGCGACTCCAGGGAGCGTCCGAGAGGGGGCGTGGCCTCCCAACGGCTGCTGCCGCCGTCCGCCCTGGGCGGCAGGGGCCTTTCAGGGGCCTTCTTCCTGGGCCCGGGCCGAGCCTCGGCGGGATTCACGGGGCTCTGGGAGACAGATGTGGGCCTGTTGCACACAGGGGCAGCTTGGGGTCTGCACTCGGGCTGCTTGGGCGCCGCTGGATAGAGCTCCGGCTCCTCTGGCTGTTCTCCAGCTCTGCAGTCAGAGGGCCTTTCAGAGGCGCTGGGAAGAACCGCAGAAGAGAGCTTTTAATGACACGCTGCTCCACAGCCAGCCAGGCAACAGGGCCTATCATCTACAGCTCAATCAAATAATACAGTGTGGCCTAGGCCTTGATCATCTCCATAACGCCCTATGATTACCACTGTTCTGACATGACATGACATGACACACACACACACACACACACACACACACACACACACACCTTCCTGGCAACAGGGCAGTTGGCAGCACGAAGAGGCATATTTCTGTTACCACAAGTCTGCAATGCATAGGGGAATAAATGATCATCTAGTCCCAAGAAGCTGGCTGAGATTCCATGAAATGTACATTTTTTAACTCTTCGCGGGCCACGTTGGGGAGGACTTACTGGGGATTTGTACCAGCAAAACAAGGTCTGAGCACTCGACACCGCCCGCAGTGAGAGCTATTCATGGATATCATTTGCACATTGCAAATGTTCTACCAGCATGTTATTCAAGCCAGTTTGAGTAGGTTCTCTCAATAATGGCGTGTGGAATGGAGGAGACGGATCTAATGACTTTTGTATAAGAGCACATGCAAGATCAAGATCAACACGTTAACCTGCGGGGCAACAATAATACATTTGTTAATGCTGCTGAACATTTAACCATACAGGGAACTGAATATTAGTATGTGGACATGAACACAACACAAGAACACCGACTGGATGGAATTTTCACATGCTGTGACAAGTTAACCAGTGAACTAAACGTTGCCACACAGTCTAAGCACTGGATACTTGTTTTACGATTAAACTGTTAAGATAGGAAGGAGGTTTTAAGGGAGTGGGCACCTTTGTAATCCAATTCATAAAAATTGTTTACATAATGAAGTATGATATAATAAGGAATATATTTGGGCTTGGTAGCATTGGGCACAGTTCACTAATAAAACAAAATAAGCAGATAAGAGAGATCCATGTCAGTAACCTCTCCTTATTTCCTGATAAAAGAGGGGTTAAATTGATAAATGCATACTGGAACTTTCTGTGACTACTGCACATCAGAATGATTTAAGTAGCTAGCTAATATTAGTTCTGGGATGTTCCTGTAAACACTATATTATTTGCCTTGCAAAGAGATTACACATATTTTACTGGGTCATGCAAGGTGACTGGTTATGCTACTTGTGGTGGTGTAAGGATTATTAAAGTCTTCACACACCATTCTGCTACAGAATGGTGTGTGAAGCTAAAGTTGATTTTTCCATACTTATATTTTCCCCACATTGGCTAAATGGGTGGGGTTAGGGGAAAGAATATTACACTCAAAAAAAAAGAGCCTGTAATTACATTTTCAGCCGTTGCCCAAAAAGCACTCTTTAACGGTTCCACATTTAAAAGCAACAACAACAAAATAGAGTATTTTGTTGTTATTTTGTTGTGTGCAAAATAAGTCAATTCTGAATCCTATTAACTAAAAGCTACATAAAAACATCACCATTGAAACTTCCTATACAAGCAGAACATATAAAACTACCAACTTACCCTACATGAATCCTTAAAGTAACAACAGTCTTACGTAGTCTCTGTATGTGTGTGCAGGAGACACCTGCGTGTGTGTGTGTGTGTGTGCGTGCGCGCATGTTTTCGTATTCCTAACACCTAAGCTCATCTGGGTGGAGCATGTCTCTGAGCTCATCTCCCAGACTGTTCACAGACAATAACATCCTCCACACTGTTGTAACGTACACATGATACAGTGTTATGCACTGTGGCTCATACAAAAGAGTTTGCTCAAGACAAGCTACCTGACACCCTGAGGCAAGGTTCACCAGTGGGAATATGGATGAAGCATCTGTGCTCCTGAATAACTGGTTGGAGGTCATGAATATTATTTATTTTTCTAAAAAAATATTATTATTATTATTTATAAAAAGTTCAACATAAATATATGTGTAAATAAATATACATTTTAAGTTCCTTTAATCATATTCTTCAATAACAAAATAATTTTAAATGCCCCAGTGCAAACTGCCACACATTTCAGTGGGATTTAAAATACTATTTGAAATACTACTGTATTTCAAATCCGATTTAGTTAATGTGTTTCATAATTTCCAATTAAATATTTTTTTCAGACGGTTTTTAACCTTCCAGTTATATAATATAAGTGATAACTGATGCCAACTAAGGAGGGTAGCAACATTTATTGACTAGTCAACTAATTGTGTGAATCCGTATACCCTATAGCGGCAACCTCCGGTGCTGAGAAATAAATAGATCACAGAAGTACCAATACCAATGGCTTGAGGCTGGATGCAAAAGGGGAGTCAATTCCAATAGACTGGTTCAAAAATCGGTTTTGGTCTTTATAGATAGTCTCTCTGTTGTAACTGTACGGGGGTGAGGTCACAGAGGGCTATCGGTCAGGTCACAGAGGGCTATGGGGGGTGAAGTCACAGAGGGCTAAGGGGGGTGA
>JAODUK010034052.1:0-22077 GCA_027564635.1 Typhlichthys eigenmanni | reverse complement strand
TGGGTGAAAAAAATGATTGTGTTGTAACCTAGCAGCGCTTTATGTAGCAGCCTGCCACAGGAAGAGGGAAATATACACATCGGAATAATCTGTATTGTTTATAAATTACTACATGTTATAAATGTTGGAAATGTTTTATTTGAATTGTATCTTTTCATCCTGTACTGCTTTGGCAATATAAGTAACTGTACCGTACACTTGTCATTTCAATAATGTTCTATTTGAATTTGGATTTGAGAGGGAGAGGGAGAGAGGTAGACGGAGAGAGGGAGAGGGAGAGAGAGAAAGAGAGAGGGAGAGAGAGATGAGATTAAAATTGGAAGATTAAAGATAGGCCTGTCTTTCAGTCACCTTGTCTAAATGCTATTGACAAGGTGACTGTCAATAGCATTTGTAAACACACTGCATGAACGCTATCCTGTATTCCAGATGTACGCCTGCCTTTGTTATAGCACGCACGCACATGCACTCCCACGCGCACACACACACACACACACGCACACGCGCACACACACACACACACACACACACACACACATACATCACCTTTGTTCTGCCTTAACATATTGCTGACAAGAACTATTCACAGTTCATAAGCACACATCGCTAACAGCATAGCTGCTAAAATGCAGACAAAAAGAGTGATGTAGACAGAAAGTTACGGTTATCACATTAACATTATGTTGTTAAAATAAGAAGACTGTAATGTTGTGGTTGGTGTCTCAACACATGCCGATGCAGTGTTGTTTTGTTATTCTTTCCATCCTGTTATCACTTTAGGCTATTACAATCTAACCAAGCCCTCTATTTATCTCTGTGGTGATCGGCCACACCTTTCAGCCATTTCTATTTAATCACAGTCTTTACAGAAGTGCCTCTGTTGCAAAGTGTGTGGGGGAAAGGGCCAGGATTATTACACTGGTGTTTCATCAGTGACAAGATGAAACTCCAATGCAATTCGGAGATGACTAATCGCTGGTATGCCAGCAGTATGGTGCAATTAAATAGGAATGCAGTGAAAGCCATGCTTATTCATGTGTTAGACATGTACTGATGTAATATCTTGTGCCTTCACGATGTACACAAAATAAAGAGGAAATGCACCACCGTCATTAGTTCTAACTCTATGAAACTTTAATTCAATGACGTGTACATTACAGTTTCCATAAATACATATTCTTGAAAATGGATGTATTTTCTTTACAATATTCAACCTCTGCAATCCAGTATTTTTTTCCATGACCATAAAAACCCTGAGTTGTGAAAGCTGATCTGGTCCTAGTACTGCTGTTTTGTATTACGATTGGATGGCTCTCCGTTCCCTTTTCCTAGATGATGTTTTCATACTAAACAAACCACAGCGTGCCTGTTAGTCAGACACACCCTACAGAGAAATAAATACAGCTACGATACAAGCGCCTATGATAGAAGTCATACAACATAAACGGTACATGGAGTTTCCTGGGCCTTAAACCAACATCTGGAAAGCTATTGTGGTTAGTTAGTGTGTCCTAGTTCAGACTAAACTTCCATGGAAAACTACAAAGGCCTCTCTCCTCGGCTATGACTGCAGAGGGCTGGAGGCCTCATTCTGGCCAAGCGTTACTATTAGACAGCTATAGCCCGGCCCGTAGGCACGTCACAATCCTTCTCTGGTCCCTCCCAACCTCCTTACAAGCATACGCCCTCAGCTCTTGCAAAATCAGCTCTTCTTGTTTTGCCTTTTGTCTGTCTGGTGATTCGAGCCAAGGGTTATTCTTCGCTTGGCCCGCTGCTAAGCAACCTGGGGAATTCAGTGTGCTGTAAGGGATTGCGGCCTTAATCCGAACACTTGTTTTTGCAGAGTCAGCTGGTATTGGGGCACTGGCACAGCCGTGTGGCGCGAGTGTGGTGTGTTTGGAGTGCAGTTGAGAATCCTCCATCACAGTGCCATCTGCCTTCACCGCTTACTGAGATGGAATCGCTCCACTAACATGCAGATCAGAGGCTGTATAGGTTCTAAAACAAAATGTGTATGGATTTGGAATTGATGAATTTGCAGTAGTTGTTGAAACGTGTTACAGAAACAATTTACTTATCATGCTAGCAGACACTGTATTTAATGATAGTGTTCTACAGCCTTTAGCTTCCCTGTGTCTGGTGCCATTGTTATAGCTGCTCCGTAAAGGTGTTTGGGTAATGTTCCAATATAAATGATCACTGTTAACATGAGCTGCTAGATGAAGGAGATATGTACTTCAATAGAAGAGCATATGTGAGGGGGAACTGCTGTCTCACCCATCATTTTCTCAAAACAGTTCACTTGCGCTATGTGGAATGAACTGTTGTTTCTCCAACGGCTGTTATCTTCAATGCTTTGGGATGTAATTTGAAAGCCTTTGGACTATCAAAATATATTAGCTACAGTAATATTCAATTTTGCATTATTTCAATTAAGCTAAAACTACCAATTACTCATATTTTGTATATAAAATTACACAATATTTCTATGATGGATTTTGAAACTTGGATCACGAAAAAAATACACAACTAAAGCAAAATATGTTGCCAAGATAGGAAATCTTTTATTACAGAGAAAAAAAAAACTTTTCTTCCAAAATATAGAAATCTGTACAACTTCCGCACAATCAATTTACATGAACTGTACAAATTTACAGCAGTTCATCACAACATACCCAAGGAAAAGAAAATAACACAATAAAGATCTATTGACATTAAAGTACAAGATAAGAGTAGACTGCTTTTCGTCTTGGGTAGGGTCCGATTTTTTTTTTCTATTTTCTGGTTGTTTTTTTACAGAAAAAACAAAAACAAAGGATAAGTCTATAAGCACAGAGCATGGAAACTGATATTTCTTTTTTGCCAAACAACTTTGGTCCTTGCCAACACTTCCCATCACAAATGGCTTCACATACGAAAGAGAGTTACCCATGTTAAAAAATGAAATACAAAAAGGAATACATCTAAAAACACGTCAGGATAGTAATTATTGGCACTCCCCATGTGTAATGTTATATACTTTACCATTTCCTGTACAATTACAATACATTCTACAATATGTAAAACACTGCAAATGTGAAAGTGGCAATAATTCAACTCGTCAGTGACAAGATTATCAACAACAAAAATTACTATTCCCTTCCTATTTCATGTCTTAAGATGCACAACTATTCCATAAGGGTATATTGACTGTCCGAGGCCTGAGTTTGGCAATACATTCCAGGAGAGACATTTGAGTCTCGTGAAAATGTCACGCAACTTCAACTTGACATATTTAGTGCATTTTATGTGCTATCTTCTGGCTATTCAAAGCACTCCTAAATCTTTCAGAAACTCATGTGTGGAGAGGCTGAATGGGAACATTTGAGATTAGATGTTGGGGACTACATGAAGACCATTTCTTGGGTGGTGGGGGACGGTCGAGAAGGGGTTCAAAGCGATTTGGTTTTCACTTTTCATTACCGTAGGTCTAAAAACGTGGTCCGTTACAGGTGGGTTTGATCACCAGACATAATAACTTCTTAATAAGCGAGAGGAGAAAACAGGACGATGGCCAAATCTACCAGTGCGACCACAGAATACATCCATAAAACAGACCAATGTTGTTACATCTAGTCTCATGACACAATAAAAGCTTTAATGGAACGTGAGTTTATAACGGGTGTTCAACACAGCAACCAAAGCGCTGGCGTCTTTATTCTAGCTAGCCCGACCTTTAGGGGTGGTCATGGGGAGGGGGCTTACAGTGCATCAGTGGCCATAGCTCTATTACCCATCATCCTCTTGGACTTAGGGGACCTTAAACACCCATCAGTAAGGCAGTGGCTGCCGCCCCGAACGCCTGCGTTGGCTAGCTAGCCACCACATCCTTCCCCAAGCTTGTAAACAACACATGTGGCTATAATACCCAGCCTCAGTATATACTGTACAAGATGCAGCGCAGTTCTGCGAGCTCGGGGAAAGCAGGGGCTTGCACCCACAACAACTCATAGTCAACCCACAGTAAGTCGTCTCCTTGCCTGGTGTGGCAGATCCCCTCCCTCCCCAGTGCCGCCTGAGCATGCCAAGCGTGTATGCTGGTTGTCGTTTTTCTCCCCCACCACAGTCGAGGGAGGCTTGGGGGGGGCTACAGGACATGGAAGGGATGTTGGTTGGTTCAGAGGCGGGGCTGGAGGGATTGTAGCTGCCCTGGACAAGAGTCCGGCCCTGGCCCCGCCACTGTCCCCGACAACCTTCCTCCCCTGCCTTAGCCCGGCTCCCCCGAGGTGATGGAAGATGATATGTTTCACATTAGGTCCACCTGCATGCACAGGGAGAGGGGTAGGGGGCTTGGCTAGCAGCGCGCTGACTGGCAACTGGCTGACCAGGAGGTTTGAGCTGCGGGTTTTAGTGATATGTGGCACCTGAGGCACTTGAGACCCCCCGCCCCCCCTCCCTCCCTCCCCATACCCAAAGATGGGCAGTCTGGAGCCGCTGGCTGGAATGGGATTCCTCTGGGGAGGGTCCCAGGGCATTCCACAATGAGGCTTGCTCACAGACGCCTATTTTTTAGTAGAACCATTGAGAATGGCTCATATAGTTTATGATCATGAGGCCCATGTAAGGCAACGCGCATTAAAAACATTACAATACTGCCAGACAGTCATCTGGTAATTGAAACTAAAAACCCAAGGCTGACGAGGCCTGGTGTGGTATGAGTCCGGGTAAATTTAGCCTCTAACAGTCGGTGCGTCAGACCTCCCTTTGGCCAAACATTGACACAGTCATAGAGTGCTGCAGCGCTTTCAGACTAGCTTTCTATCTACTTCAAATTTTTACGTGTGTGTGTGTGTGTGCATGCGTGTTGAGGAAGGGTGGAAGCAGCTTAGCATTTCATCCTGCTGGACTCTGACGAACAGTGCCATAAGAACAGACGACAGGAACTGTCTAACACAACACCAAAACCACTCTCCGTTAAACGGCGAGACGTTCACAAATACAGTGTAATAATGTTCTTAAGTCCAAAGTGTAAGTCCAGAGTCGCACACTTGCCTTCCATAAGCACTACTCTAACCCAACTTTGGGGCTACAGTATGAGAAAATGGTTGAACGCAGGGAGGGCAACTAATATGGCATGAAAAGATGACATTCGTGTGGATGGAATGCAGGCGATTTCTTCTTTTTCCTAAAAAAAGGGAAAACATATACACATCCCACACAATCTAACGTCAAAGTGCATTCGATGAGCCACATGGCCACAACAGGGACTACCTGAATTTTAGTAAACAGGCCCCCCCCCCCCCCCCTTTTTGCTACACTTTGATTTTTGGTAATGCGGAGAAATTAGAAATTAGCAGGTTAAAAAAGGGGGCAAATTAATTATTACAACACGTGGAAATTGATTGTGATTTTCATCAACATTCATGAAATGAAAAGGCATGGGGAGGGGTCCGCTTTGCCTCCACCCCTGGAAAGCTACATAGTCACACAAGCTGTGTTCAAAACTATTCCCTGGTTTACACTACCTCCTACATAGTAAACACTCATGGGTCTACTGTGTAGGGTCTTTCGGGCTAAGATTTAGGACACTTGGAAATCCTAATAATTGTGCGCCGTTCTCAAACGTAGCGTCGCATAAACAAATTAATTGTATATATGAACAGCCTGTAGTCAAATGTGTTATATGTATTTACATTACAATTCGGACACTTAAATAAAGTGTCAACACGTCAGTTTAGTGAACTATATATCAAAACAGGGAATGATTTGGAATACAGCTTCTGATTGGGTGGTGGGGGGAGGGGGGGGGCAGTGATAGACTGGTATCCATTGGCAACAGGTGCCACAGCACTAAATAGAGCAACTCTGGCTTTGACATTAATCAGGGGGTAGTTCCTTTACAATTTATAAGAGTTTTGGCGCATTGTGGTGATGTTGGTGAAACATGGTACCCATAGTAACCACAAATTAGAAAAGTGCAAAGTCAACATTGATAGACCTCAGTGTTAAAAAGCAACTAGAAAGCCCCTTCACTGCACACAAGCCCCCGTAAACGGCTGGTTTACAGGGGCTTGTGTGGTCTCTGGTGGTCTTTTGGGGGTGTTAGATGCGTGGTTTAGCTGCCCACAGTTCCATATCCACACAGCCTCTCCTGAGAAAAGGGGTGCCTTGCAGAGCAGATGACGACGACTCAACAGGAGATATGTAACGAGGGGGGGGGGGGGGGCGGGGTAGGAAGGGGTTTAAAAATATCAAACCTACTAGGTTTCCATCACCTGGACGATAGCCCGCATCCTCTGCTTTTTTCTTTTCTTTTCTATTTTTCTCTTTTATCAATATTTCATTTAAGCTTTTTTTCCCCCCGGAAAGGCTTCCGTGGATCCAGTCAAGAGACGGGCCGCCTTTAGCCAGACACAGTCATCATGTTGTAGACTTTGGAGGGGCTGGTTCTGCCCAGCACCATCAGTTCCTCCTTGCAGCCACTTCCTGAGGGGACGCTGGAGGCTGCGGTAGCCCCTGTGCCGCTGGCCGCGGCCGGCTGCGACTCGTAGAGGACGCAGATGGAACCGTCCTCGCCGATGCGGTAGGACACCTCAAAGGGGTCCACCCAGAGTGTGAGCTCACTGGGCAGCAGCAGGTACAGCTGCTGGATGGTCAGGCCGATGCGCTGGCCCGCCTGCCACACCAGCGGGTCCATCTTGTGGTTGATGCGGATGCAGCGGTAGCCCGATCCCTTACAGGGCATTTCTGGGAACCAGTGGTGCTTATACTGTTCTGTAGGGACAGAGGAAGAAGAGGAAGAAGAGGAAGAAGAAGAAGAAGAAGAAGAAGAAGAAGAAGAAGAAGAAGAAGAAGAAGAAGAAGAAAGCGATAAAGAGAGAAAGTGTGTTGAGTAGGGCATTCAAAGCTGTGCTTGACATCACAAAAGATACCGCTGTCCCACATCCATCATTAAATAATAATGTGATACTTGGTTTAACGGTGGAATCAATTGCGTGTCATTGGATTAATGCACAAAAATAAATTCCAGCAAAGTGAGAGAAAACATTTTTTATATTTCGAACAATATCGATGTAAAATGTGTATCTTATAATAGTTAGTGAAGCTCTTCTTGATAGGCAGGGCATTATAGGCTGTAAAAATGGAAAACAAAGCAGACGTCTGCTGTAGGACTGATAATGTGTAATAAACAGTCTGCTTTAGCAGAGACTGGGCCTACGTGACAAAACAAGGGCCTTTGAATTGCACAATCACTCCTCTGGCTGCCATTGGTGTCACAAAGTCTTCCACGACTGGCTGAATAACAACGCCATAAGTGTTGCGCTCTCAGCCAACCATCTGTGACCAAGGCCACCGCCCCTTAAAGGGCCGGCAGCCTATTTTTCTGACTAGGGGTAATAAAAATATCTTACCTTGCCACACAGTTCTCAGTTCTACAGTAGCAAATCTATGACAACAAACGGTTTGTGGTACCTGTGTGTGGGATCAAGGTTGTAGGTATATGGTACATGTTTGTTTGTTTGTTTAATGAATATGTGAACATTTAATGAATATACAGCCAACCTTTGTGCTTGCACTTCTAGTTAAAAATGTTTTCTATTAAGAATGCATAGCCCTATAAAGTTTTTTTTATGCCTATAGTTAAAGTGTGTAACTATGAAATGATTGTCCGTTCTTGGGACATGGAACTGAGATATTCACTTTGGTAAACAATTATACACCAACAGGCGACCAGGGTAAGACAAACAGGGTCTGGATAACTTACAACTTGTTATGGGAAGTAGTAGTCCAACAGTTAGGGCTATACAGTACCTACCCCAAGATAACAAGACCATGTGTCGTTATCTCAAACGGATGGGTACTGCTAAGCTAATGGACAGATTGGCACTCATGAAAGAGCACCAAAGATCTTCCCGCCCCCAGTTGCACTACAAACACCTAGCTACTGTTTTACTGGGCAAGGCCTATTCTTATAAATCAGGGCAGTGGGGGTTGGGGAGGCCAGCATATGGGAACAGAAATATGAGCAGATAAATTAACTTAAGATAAAGATGTTATTATACAGGGACACAATTTTTAGAAATAGTTGCATGAATTCTTAAATAAGGTTGTATATTGCTTAATAATACTCGGTAAAAACACAAAGGAGCCACTCATATTTTGACGTGGTTGGTTACTTGGCTGACTGAACTGAATTTACAGACTTGGACAGCCTTGAGGGACCACACCAAGAGGGTTACAGATCAACAGGATGGTATTTTTAATAACACAAATTGTGGTAGCCTAAACCCATCACCCACTCTTCCGAAGCAGTTTTCACTATACAGACACTCAAGAGTCTTTAGTGTTCACATAGACAAAGGAACTTGGCATGTCCCAGTATAGCAGCAAACGCCCCCCATACACGTCTGTCTTACAGTACATACAAAATGGAAGGTGAGGCTTCTTTATAAAACCTTTTCTGCTACTTTCTCCCTTTATCAGATGGTACACTCCCTCCCATAATAATTATGTTATAGTCTTCAACATAACAACCCCTCCCCCATATGCTGTCGAATCTGCCCGCAGCCATTTTGCTCTGTCTAACTTTGGCTGTTTACAAACACTAACATATAGGACTACTTGCTGAAAATAAAAGCCTAGACTATTTATTTTCCATATAAACGCTTGTATTGGGCAACACCTTCAACATCCATACATGTTTTAAAACTTTTTTTATATTTTTGCTAAATGTATTCTTATTCCTTATGTTAATTACATATATAATATACCCACCAGAATATATATTTTCATAAAATAAAAAAAGAGTTGCTATAAAGAAATGTGAGTAATCTGGTGTTTAAAGTACTTATAGGGACAGATTTGTAGCGTGGCAGATGTTTGTCAGATTTTGTTCAAGACACGATTTTTTTTACAGCAATAAGACTCACAAGATAATTTAACTGAAATTTTGTTTTGCAATTGCTGTTCAAATACCATTTAAAGTAATGTTATAGAAATGTAAAACTGTATATGTGTATTTCAATATATTGAGTATCATCGTTGTAGGCATAGGCTAAATGTTTAATATAATAATAATAATAATAATAATAATAATAATAATAATAATTTAATAATGTTCAATATACCAGCTGATAAAGCGTAGGCTTTATTGTATATTCTAATTTCGTGTTTTTATTATTTTTTCAATTAAGAATGATCTTTCATAGGCCCCTTCCCTCGTAGCATTACGTAATTCAACTGCCTACACATATTCACCCGAGGCTGTTTTTCTCATTCTTTCTGCATTGAGCCTTATCTGCCAAATGGTGGCGTCGCAAAGCCCACTTCCTTGTTCCAATAGGCTACGTCAACCGTGTTCTTATTTGTTATAACAAAGTAACAAATTGACAAACAATAATTCGACGGACATTGAAATCGTATCTCACAGGGTCTGTTAAAATGTTAGGATTTTTACAACGTCACAAAATGCGATTTTTACACACAGGAAACGTGGCGCGTTGTTTCTTGAGGGAACAAAGAGCGTTTCTTTATCATCCAATACACTATTACATGGGAACTACACCAGACAAAGTATACATGTATCACAGATAATTAGGCTACTTAACTGTATCCATTGAGTGGTCTTGAAAAGTTTCCCAAATCGAATGAATGAAATTTCATTACCTGCCAAAATATCCTGTAAGCTTTGGCTGAATGTTTGAAGCTGTCGGTCATTTACGTGTCCTTTTATCCGCAGAAATCTGGACAGAAATCCAACGGCGGCGCTGATCTCTGGTTTCATCGTTCCCCGAGCACAAATGGTATGCATTTAGATGGCAACAGCGACGACGATCCGTGCGCTCTTTCTACGTGTTTGTCCGATATTTTGTATTTCTCTCCACTTTTGAACAGTGACCCTTGATTTCCGTCTGTGTTATTTCTCTGGAGCCTATGCTGGGCATTTATTTGTCGATGTTGGGATTCAGTGAGTACGAATGCCAGGACTGTACAGTGTCGATGACGCCTGTTGTTGGTAAATAGAGGGGGTCTCGGTGTCAAGAGGTGCGACCTTCCCTTTTCACTGTGCTCCGCCAGAGTGAACGAGACAGTGGAGGAAACTCGTTTTTATACCGCCCCCTCCGCCCCGTGAAAGAGACATAGGCTGAAACAGCAACAAAGGCTCGCCAATGGTGTGTTGGCCCCATACTGACAACCCCAGAGGAGGCGGGTACTGATGACGTTAGCGCACTGAAAATAAACAGAACACGTGAGAACCAAATGGACGGCGTTAAATGAACCTCACACTACAGCTCACAATTATAACGGAACGTCACTTACCGACTTGCATGAAGGAATATTATCCAAATGTGTCGTTAATTGATATTTAATTTAATAAAATGCACCTTCAATTTAAACAAGCATAGGCATAGGCACAAGGCATAATTTGTGTCTATATTTAAGGGTCGTTTCAAATTGCACATAGGCCTACACTTTGCTGATAGACTACTTTATGATCGACACACATTCTTTCAGCACTTCAATAGTGTTTTCTATTGTGTCACAATCACTATCTGATGTATAAATTTATCTGGACAAGGAATAACGCTGTGAAGGTTCTTGAATAAATAAGCAGACACAAATAAACAGTATCAAACTGCAAAAACGAATATACAGTAAATAAAAAAAGTACATTATTAGATGCATGTAACACCACACATATCTACAAATAAATAAAACTTTCAGTAAACAACAAAGACCACCTGCACCTTTTATAATTCTTTGCAAGGTAGTATAAAACATAGTGCTTGTTATATTCTGAGGCCACCACACACTGACAGCAATTGTGTGTGTGTTTGTGTGTGTGTGTGCGTTTTGTGTGTGTGTGTGTAGGTGTGAGTCTGAGCAAAATCTGAGTGGAAAAGTACAAGCTGGTCTGGTTTGCTGCCCTCAGACAGTGTCGCTATGACCTGTGGAGAGGGCCAACCACGATGGTGCAATCAGAAAACAGTTGCTTTAACTATACCTGACCTGAACGTCTACTGGTGTGCACATAGTGTACTGTGTGTGCCTGTGCGCGTGTATGTGCATGTGCGTGTGTTTGTGTGATTGCAACCACAAATACCTTGGTATACACCTTGATTGAATTAACAGTTTAATGCCCAATCAATACAGTTTTTTTGTTAGACTAAATTGCTTTCCTCTTAATCTCTGTAACCAATAGGAAAGCATTTATATGAGGTACATTATTTAACCCAAACCTCAGCAGTTTCATTCTGACAATGTAATGTCAGAATACATTTAGTAAAGTTTTGTAAAGTAAAGTTTTGCAGAATGTGTTGCAGGATGTGCAAGTACAAATGTGTGTACAATATTCTGATTATTTTCCTCTGGACGTTAAAGCACCTTTGTTGGCACTGAGAAACCTTACGCAATGAAAACACCTGGAGGTATACAGCAAAGAGTCACCGATTTCAGGGCAGTGGCCATTCCCAAGGTGCATGGCTGTGCACAGACATCTCCTGGGACAGTGGCTGGAGGAAAATGTGTCTTCCTTTGGAAGAGTGAGCCTTTTTTTTTTTTAAATGGCATTGCTATAATATAAGTTTGGAGTAGGGTAGCGGTAGAGGTTCCTTGATTAACAACCCGAATACCCCATCCCAATACTATTTAATGTCCTCAAGAATCTACCTAGAATCTCACAGGCACGGTTTCCACCATTATGGAAGCCAAACGCTTCCATGCATCATATTTGGCTGAGAATTCAACTCGTTGACACACAGTTGTAATAATTATAATAAAATGATCAGCATTACCTTTATTCACTGATATGGAAATAATGGAGAACATCTTATAATGCCTATGTAAATAAACCTCTCTCTTAACCTATTATTCCTGCCTCTTCCAGCTTGCCAGTATGATAACCTGAAAGGCATGTAGGTATAGTATATACAATAAACATAGTTTGATACCCTATAAAGAGAGTGACTGAGAAATACTTAGGTACTGGAACTTTAAAAGAGTTAAGTCCACACATGCACTCACAAACACACAAAGAGCTGAACAATGTCTAGTATGATAGGTGACACGGTGAAGGACAATGTTTAAAATAGTGTCACAAACTAAAAGTTAAAGAGCAAACTAGATGAACAGTAACTACAGGTTATGGAAGAGGTAAAGATTTATCAGGAGAATTCCCCTATGATTCCCGGTACATACTGAAAGTAAAAATAAGCTGCTACACGACGCATTAACAATACAGCCTCTGTTACACTACTCTTTAGCATTGCCTACATAGATACACATGCATTGTCAAGCCAGTGTAAACATCAAAGTACACATGCACACACAATGCAAAGAGACAGTTTAGCAACAACTAGATGTGACACCATGTTGTGTTTGTTGGAGGTCAAATATGTTGCAGACGAGGGTGGGATATCCTGTCGTAATGTTGGGCCCTATAAGACAGACTAATGAATGGAGGCTTTTATCTTAACCACATTCGAATGAACTACGGTAAAGCATTTTTGCTTGGGTGTGAGAGAAAGAGAGAGAGAGAGAGAGAGAGAGAGAGTGGGGGTACTTTTCCACACACGCATTCACGAAAAAGAACACAGGTATCCAAACATAATCTGTACTTGTATGCATGCATTAATGCATACACAGATGTGGGTCTACAGTGAATTCATACACTCTATAACACACACACACACACACACACACACACACACACACACACACGCACACACGCATATGCGCACACACACACATGCACACAGAGAAACTTAAACATCTGTGGACAAAAACTAAAAGAGATGTGCTTGTCAAGACAGCAGACAATACAATGCCCTTACATTCCCAGCACACACACACACACACACACACACACACACACGCACGCACACGCACACACACACACACACACACTGGTAAAATACAGGCAGTCCCCATGTCTGTTGAACATAATTTCATATTTGGTGCTGACTGTTTTACACATAGAACTATATACAGTAATACAGCACATTAAATAGGACATTAGTTTCAGTAAGCAGTGTAGATACATTTGGCGTATTTGTATTATTGTTTGAGTCTGGCCATTTTTAGAAAACCTCTAATAAACAATCTGTTGCCTGTTACGTGAATTCAACGTGGATAGTTGAGAGTGTCTGGGTTGTATAGTGCAGACAGGGTTAATCACCTCATAGCAAAACAAGTATCTGCGCCCTTCCCCCTTTCCCTTCCCCCTTCGCTCTTTGTCACCAGGAAGAAACTCATCTGAGCAAGCCACAAACTTTCCATGATACTCCCCCTCTCTCTCTCTCTCTCCCTCTCTCTCCCATTTCCTCTCCCTCTCCCTCTCTCTCCCTCTCTCCCCCTCCCTCTCTCCCTCTCTCTCTCCCTCTCTCTAACTTCTCTCTCGCTAGGAATCTCTCCCGTCTCAGCAGTGACGTTCGCTCCAGAAGGAAGCAGCCTCTAGCCATTGGCGTGTAGTGTGCTGTGGTTTTGTCCTTGACTCACACAAATGGAGCAATACATGGTTTCTGGTTATCAGAAAAAAAACACACGTTTTTTTAAAGCTTTTACAATGAGTTATCCATATTTATTTTGTTTATCCCAATAAACAACTCTCTTTTACATATTGTGTTTAGGTTGGATTTTTTTTTACATTGACTATAAATTACCTAATTTAAGAGCAAGAGTGCGCACAATTAAATCCAAATAATTTACTTGTACATGTTATATGTTGGCCTTATTTAGACATGTTCTCTATGTTATGGAGTTATTTATGTTATGGCACAGTGGGCTTGATATAGCGTGTGTTCTGGTCCAGCAGTAGAATGCTTCAAGCTATATTGTGCCTCATTCTTTTTCTGTCTCTGTAAGGAAGGACTTGTCTGATCTTGTGCATATGAGTTTCTATGTTTAACGATATAAAGCCCATATGCATGTCAGAAGATGTGTATGCGTGCGTGCGTGTGTGCGTGTGCGTGTGTGTGTGTGTGGTGTGTGTGTATTTTTAGCATAGAGGTGATATTTGAGATACACAGTATAAGGAAACCTGCAAAAACTGGTCTAAGCTTAGTTTTGCTATTGGCTTTCAGAATATTCTCATACACACCTTGAGGGGTGAACAACCGATAGGTAATAAGTCAAGTCAAGCAGTCAATGTTACAGTAGGCTTATATTTTCTAATTCTCTATTGCCATTGAGACAACACACTTACTGAGAGAACTATCCCACTAAATGACATAGTGTAGACCTTAGTGTGCAGCCTTTCATAGTGCACCATGGCAATTTACATGGCTAGGCTGAGATACTGTAAATCTGCTTAGCTTATTGGCCTTTTAAGGGCAGTCGCTTCTTGACATGGTATAATTATATAAGGGCACAGGACTGATATCTGTTCTCGTCACTGAACTGACACCATGTCCGGACACTGAACCTTTGAAGAGCCCCTGTGAGGGTTGCCCTTCTGTCCCAGCTGGAAATTGGCAATGTGACCGTTAGCGCTGTTAGCAGTAGTAGCTAGTAGTCTGTAGACATCTGCAGTCTTCTGCCTTTTTGCATGCATTAACTTTACACAGATGTAGCCATATAAACAGTGATGTGGAAATCGATCGGCGCAGGAAGTGGGAATGTTTAGTGATGTTTTGATGTTTTTTATTTGGACTAGTGCGCGTGCGTGTGTGGCCGTGCCCGCGCGCGTGTGTGTGTATGAGTAGCAAGCAGAATGCTTGCACATTGTGTATTCCATGCAATGCCAAACTGACTCGCTGGCATGATTCTCCTGCCTTAAGGCTGACTCACCACAGCAACGCACACACACACACACACACACACACACACACACACTTCCCAACATGCACAGCACATGCAGTGTCTTGCACTCATGTTTGGGATGTGTTCAAAGTGTGGTGGAGGAGAGACATAAATATGTAACATTTCTATGAATATTGCATACATATTCCACTCACTTTATCTGGGACACCATCACACACACACGCACACACACACATGCACACGCACACATTTTACTGTAACGTGACCCTGTATGCTGCTTAACAACTGCAGAGAGAAACTACAATTTAATATTGAGCGTGCTGAAGCTCAGCTCGGTACAATATCCCTATTACCATAGGATCATTACTATGAATTATCATAGTATATATTTGAACAATTCCACAGTTACTGTAAAATGGGTATGTTTATTACCAAGAAGCTAAATGTTACAATATGTAGAGGGATTTCTATATAGGGATTTACTTTCAGAGTGAGTAAAAAGCAATGTAGAAATGTTATCCACAGTTGAGTGCCAAAGACCATTTTACTTATTTTTACTGTGTCAAGGTCTTAATCTACTATACCATTTAAATACTGTAAGTATAATATAGGTTATCTTTACAGTGAATACTCAGGCTAGCTTTTAGATTGAGGGAATGTGTCCGCAGTTGGAACCCTGCACTGTAACTTCACTTCCCTCGCCGTTAGCAAATGAGAGAGAGAGAGAGAGAGAGAGAGAGAGAGAGAGAGAGAGAGAGAGAGAGAGAGAGAGAGAGAGAGAGAGAGAGTGAGTCTGAATCAATGATGACACTAACCAAAGCCCTCACCATGACTCATGTTGAAAACAGCCACAAACAGCTGGGCATGAAATCTAGTCTAAGCCCAGGCAGGCTGTCATTTCACCTTCACCCATTATCTCCTGTATGACTGTTTAGAGGGCAGAGTGGTTTGGTGCAGAACAGCACGTCTCTCTCTCGCTCTCTCTCTCTCTCTCTCTCTCTCTCTCTCTCTCTCTCTCTCTCTCTCTCTCTCTCTACACCATTTTGGAATTGGCACTGATGTGACCAAAAATATGTCTTACTGTTATGACTCATTGAGATTAGTTTTTCCATGCATTTATCTGTACTGATAGCTGCCTACCATTATGGAGACTAGTAAACCCCTAAGGTAAACACAAACAGATGTGTGTGCACACATACGGTGATTAGGTTGGGTTAATGGTAGGGTGCCTCTGTGATTTCTGTGTGAAATTTGCTCTTCCAGAGTGTAGTGAGTGTAAATATAAAATAAACAGGACTTGACACATGTAAACGCGCATTTACTCTGTCTCACACGACTTAGTTTTCTTGATTATTTCAAAACCCATAAAACGTTCAAATTAGAATGAATGGAAAACACCTCCAACATATACTGTACTGTTTCAGTGCACCTACTTTACACCCCAATCCATTTTAGGTTTTTACAGGAATCAAAGCACAAAGGGATAGCAACAGAACGGTCATATGTTTCCCAGTTATATGAGAACCTGGGTGGTATACGAGTCAAACCATTTGTTATATTAAAAATCCTGTAATTTCAACAGCTATACATTTTTTATTAATCTGTAAAAATAAAAAAATAAAGTTGTTCTCTGAAAAGGTAGGGCGGATAAAGTATTAATTTACATCCACAGAACCACACAAACTCTCTGCCGGGTCATTTTAGACCTGAACACAATAGGAGGGTTGATGTGTGTTTACAGAATATTGAACTGGGAGATATACAGTAGGACCTTGGAACAGATATGCTCCCCATCAGAAAGATTGCTATCTTAGCTTCACTCCCCATAAGAGACAGCAAATCATTACATCTCCAGGGTCCCTTGGTTCCACAATAACCCTTCACCTCATGTGGGTTGACAAGCGTTTTCAATAAGGCAAAAAGCGTGTGAAAAAATGCCCGCCGCTATTGATTGCGGCGTTAGCTTAATTCCTCAGCTGGAGCTGAGAGAGCAAACACTAAGTTGAATCAAGGAGGGAAAGCCCAAACATCAGCAGACTAGCATGGAGTGAATACCTGATTTGGTATTCACATCTATTCAAAGTTGCTGCTATACTGCAACTCAGGCATGTTTGGCTAATGGACTTTTGTGGTACCTATGTGTATTATCTCATAGTAGCTAATCTCAAGAGTGTTTGTGTTGTTTTATTTATTTATATATTTATATATTTATATAGTCCCTGGATGAGCTCATCCAGGGAAAGAAGCTCTATATGGAGCCTCCATAGAGTTTCATGCCCTATATAATTTTGTTTCTCTCTTCTCTTCCTCAAATTTTGTCCCAGTTGTTTTACAGTATCTCTCACACAGCCACAGATGTACGTTTTACATGAATCGTATAAAGTGTCATGTTTGTAATTGATTTAAACAATATGTTAACAATATGTTGTATGCTACTCAACACTTTAGGATTTAATCCACTCAGTGGGCAGTGGTACATACGTTGATAGAAAGACTAGACAGGTGGGTACTGAATCACACATGAATACCTACCAACATATATTGTACAGTAGATTTACACTTGATATATGTAGATATTTGCATAATATACCTGTTTGTTGTAAGTTTAAACACAAAACAAATCCATGAAATGTCTAGGATGCATTGTGTTTGGGGCTTGGGGTAACAGTACAATCTCTGCTAAGGTACTGTAGACCTATTACACACTGAAGGAAAGGTTTGACATCAACATGTCAGCACATGTTGGCATTCTGCCAGGCAATAGGAAATGGCAATGACAGAATAAAGTAAAACTATGTTTTTTTGTCTGTGACGATGTTACCAGAAATAGAGTTGAATTAAATGTGTATGCTTCCAATAAGATTATGAAATCTAAATCTTATTTGTTCCTTGTTAATTGGTAAATTTCTAGCTACTGCGTTTTATGATTTAGGGGAGGGATATGTCACGACATGTTGAGCTGAATATGAGACCTACCAAACAGGATCTTTGAGGTTTTGGGAGTTTCTCTGTGCATGTGTGTGCATGTGTGTGCATATGTATGTATGTGTGTGATGTCGTGTGTGCGTTGCGTTCTACACACATGTGAAGGTAGGTTTAAATGGTTAAGTTCCATCAATATGCCGAATCCCTCAGGGGTCCAAAAGCCGACAAGCATAACATTTAAGAGGCACGTCACAAGGTTGGTTTTGCAGGAAGGAGCCAAAATGATGTGTTTAAGGAAAACAAGCCACTCTGGTGTCAGGTTATAGAGCTTAGAGGTCTTCTCTTATGAGGTAGATAATCTCACCTTTGAGTAATCACTCTGTAATCACAACAAAGGCAAAATTTGTGAATTTTGTGTTTCTGTTACATAAAACACAAACATCTAAATCAAAAATGAAAAAAATACAAATGTTTCTTCATCAAGGGAGAAGATCCCAGTTGTCATGGAGATGTCAACAGTTCCGCCCACCACCTCTGTGAGTGGTTGCATTCAATAATCTCATGAGGGAAGAAACACACAGCGACTCATATAATGTTCCAGTGGAAGAACTGCAGAGAAAATGAATGAAATAAATGTGAGGATGCTTTAACTCTCATTTGTGACACTATCGTGATAAATATAATGCAGCTCTGAGACTACAATGTTGAATGCTCTCATATTAAATGTGTGACATTTATTTGTCATTGCCAACAAAGGCTTTTGAACAGAGGCGTACACAATGTATTTCTATATATTTTTTACACTGAGACTTTCTGTTCAGTTGCTTGACCACTGTGTTAAATGTAGACAGAATAAGTTAGTTAGTAGAAAGTAACTTGAATCATTTTAACAAATACATTCCTGTAATTGTGAAAGACATTATTTTGAATTTGAAAATAGAAGTTTTTCAATGATAGCCCTTTCAATAGAACATGTATGCGTATTATGACATTGTGCTACAGTGGAGCTGTTACATCAAAACACTATGTCCAGAATGAATGGAATGAATCATGGCATTAATGTGGAATCTAAAATAGATTATAGTGGCCTGCTCTTATGTATCCTTAACACAAATGGACATTAACTCGGGTATGGTAGGCTTGGAGATGCGTGAGTGAGTTTCCTGGGAACATGGAGATTGGATTACCTCTGTGTTTTGACGCTGAAGTTATGAAAGAAGCCTGCACATGGATCCCACAGGCCCTAAAGAGACACATTCACTTAATCTACGATGGCAGCCTTCACCCTGAAGGAATGACACTATTCTCACTACATATTGCTAGTACAGATGAGTGTGAAACAGTTTGTGTGTGTGCGTGTGCGTGCGTGCGTGTGCGTGCATGCGTGTGTGTGCCTGCGTGTGTGCGTGCCCGTGTGTGTTCCCATGTGTATAGACAGTAAAATATTAATTTTTCTGTGTCTGTGATGTCACCCATTGCTTTCTGAGATGTGCTGAGATGCAGGCTGGCTTCATGAGTGCGTATAGTTGGATCCATCAACACTCTCACTATTTTCAGAGATTCTGACGTTCTTTCTGTGAACCCATCCAGAAGAAGCTTAATTCATTATTGATACCCTAATTTAAAATACTTCTTAAAATGGAGCCTATTTGAACCAGTTTATGAACCATGCCCCTGGTGGCCAATAGCAGTACTGCATATAAGTGACTGATCAGCAATGTCACCTGCTTGGTATTGTACTAGGCCATTTTATTCATAGATGATGTGCCCTTGCGTGGTTGGGAACAAATGTGAGCACTATGAGAGAGAGCAAGAGAGAGAGAGAGAGAGAGAGAGAGGGAGAGAGAGAGGGAGAGAGAGAGAGAGAGAGGGAGAGAGAGAGAGAGAGATAAATGCTACCTAGCCTCTCAGGAAAAGCAACAAAGGACGTCTGGTCTGAGGCTGACAGGCTGCTCTCATATAGACACTATAGAATATGACGTACGTCAGCGTTCACAGTGAGCCAGACTGAAGCCTCCACAGGCCACGCCCTCCCGCCTCACTTTGCAGTAATTAAATGGAAGGAAGCGGTCGCTTGGCAGCTCTGAGGATGTTTGTCCCTGTGTGGCGGCCCCAGGGTTAGCAGCACCCCCCCCCCCCCCCGGGTGAGTGAAGGTAAGCACAAGTGGTTTAGGAGAACAGAGGAACGAGGAGATGAAAACAAGTTATGAGATGAAAATAAAAAAATCAAACAATTTAGGATGAAGACAAATGTGATGGGTTGAATGAAGGACAGGGGCGTTAAGCGGAAGGTCCGTCGGGACCAGCGCGAGAGCAGGAGATCGAATCACGCAGACCTTCCCGTCAAAGCATGTCCCTCGGTCTCCGTCTCTCTGTCCTTCTCTATCTCCATCTCGCACCTTCCCTCTCAGACACAGGGAGGACAAGAGAGTGATGTCACCCCACAATGGAGAGAGCTCCCATGCGAATTGAGACATTAAATTGTTGTGGGAGGGGGGTGGGGGGTGTGGCGGCTGTGGGGGAGAAGCAGGAGTGATTGCATAATGGCGAGAAGGACTCACTGTCATTGCAGCATTAGTGGAACAGCTGCTGTGGCGCGGTAAAGCGATCCTGCCCGGGCCACTTGGGCTAGCGCTAGCTAGCTAGCCCCTAGAGGGATATAGCCTACACAACCGACAAGAAAGAGATATGCAGGGGATGGAGTCATTATTTTTTTGCTTCTCACGCAAGGTTGCAATATCGCCCAAAGCCTTATAGAACTCGTAAGTGTGGGCGACTTACACCTACCCCGGGCATTTGTATACTTCTTGCTAACGGCGCTAACTATGCACTATTGCATGACATAAGTAGAGCGCAATCACTGCAATAAATATCTCAAGGACGTCTGTAAATACACAGAGCTCAATTCCAGCCCCTGGCACACAGATGTCTGGGTTGGTGCCCTGCCCATGAGTGAGAGGAGCCTCTTTGATGGGCAAGTCATCACATTTCCTCCCACTGGAGTGTGTTGGGCTGACATTACATTCCTGGCTGTAGGGTGTACACCCTTCAGCATTGCTTTCACTGGAAGGTGACAGACAGAGAAAGATAATAGGCTTCTTTACCTTCAGTGGTAAAGATGTTGAGCACACAATGCAGTAGTCCCACTGACAATCTGTTGTTGGTGAGGCAGGTGCATATATAATCGAAAACAAACATTACAGTACATTTAAAAAATACACAATATGTTGAAACAAAAGCATTATGTTTCACGAATCAAAGGCCAAACAAACAGATAGGCCTACTGTATTTATTCAGAGCTTTCACTATAGAGTGAAGGCTGATAAAATGTCAAGACTACAGCTAATACTTCAAGATAGCAGACTACAAAATACCAACTTGAGTGTGGGCAAGCTAAAGGAATGTGACAGAAGATAGTAGTCTTCTGTCATGACAGTGGGAACAGTGAAAGACAGGCTTTCATGGTTACCACACGGCGTGATAGTGTACAGGGTATTAACTACCATATCACTAAACCATTTATGTTTACTAGCCAAACATTAAACCAACGAGAGGGGATATATTAACTCACAGTTAATTTTATACATCACTTATGAATAGGAAAGATAGGCCTTGTGTGAAAACTTCATATTACATGCTAATACCTTAATATGCAATTTCATACTCAACCAAGACTTTCAATATGTGTTCAATGCACAATCAAAACTGTAGAACAATGTTTTGTGCCTTGATGTCACCGACATTATATTTCATTAACACATACAAAACACTTTTTAATTAATAGATGTATATACGTTTAACACATCTTGACACATCTAGTGACTACATTATAATTTCAGTGTTTCATCAATGTCAAAGTATTTGCTGATGTCCAGATGAAAGTGTACAATAAATTGCATTATACACAAGCCTGCTAAATGTTTTAAGTGGAACAGGACTGAGGAACAACGGACCAGCTCTTTTCTCTCGCAAGGATCCTGGAGGGGGCCTGGGAGTATGCCCTTCCGGTCTATATGTTTTTTGTGGGTCTGGAAAAGGCGTTTGACCGGGTCCCCCAGAAGATACTGTGGGAGGTGCTGCAGGAGTATGGGGTGAGGGTCCCTTTTAAGGGCAATCCAATCCCTGTATGTCCAAAGCGTGAGCTGTGTACACTGCAAAAAATGCCCTATCTAATATGAGTGTAAATATATTAGTTATGAGCTTGTTTATGCTTAAAACAAGCAAATTTGCAGATGATGTGGTCCTGATGGCATCATCGGTCCGTGACCTCCAGCACTCACTGGATCGGTTCACATCCAAGTATGAAGCGGCAGGGATGAGGATTAGCACCGCTAACTCTGAGGCCATGGTTCTCAGCAGGAAACCGATGGAGTGCCTACTCCAGGTGGGGAATGAGTCCTTACCCCAAGTGAA
>JAODUK010034042.1:0-11396 GCA_027564635.1 Typhlichthys eigenmanni | reverse complement strand
TATCAACTGTTTGGATCTATTAGCATCTATTAGCATATTAGCAGCTCTTAGAATCTACTAGCAACTCTTATCAACTGATTGGATCTTTTAGCAACCGTTAGCAAACGTTAGCAACTGCGTGTTCACGTGCACCTGTGTCTGTGTGTGTGTGCGTGTTCGTTGCAGTGGAGGAGACCCTGGTGCGGCTGGTGAACGGGTCGGGCCGCCACGAGGGCCGCGTGGAGGTGTACCACGGGCGGAGATGGGGGACGGTGTGCGACGACGTGTGGGACAAGAAGGATGGAGATGTGGTCTGCCGCATGCTGGGGTACCAGTCCGCAACGGATGTCCACAAGACGGGCCGCTTCGGACAGGGTACGGCCAAAGGTTTCATAATTATACAAAGACGGAGCGTTGTAATGCATTTCAGTGGAGCAAAAATGGAACACAAGAGCTGAGTGCACCAGCTAAAGAAATAGCCTTGGAAACTTGCTAAGCAAAACAACATAAGGAGGACTACAGACAGTTGTACGCCTGTACAGTATAGGATGAAATAAAAACCTAAAAGCTATCAAACAGCAAAAAGGCGATGCTTTGTCTTTTAACAGCATGCCGACCGGGGGAGGATGTTCAACAAAAATAAGTTCAGTTAAGGCGATGCCTACGGTAATATTTATTTATATTTTTGGGTCTGTCCGACCACGGAGTCGTGGCTATCAAACATATTCGGCTACTGTATTCAAAATGCGCTGTCATAATGTGGTGGTTGACTGTGGACAGTTGAAGAGGTAAGCAAGAAAGTAGGACTTAATTTCAATTATTTTATTGACAATTGTTTTAGGCATTCTTCTTCTGCAAACTTCCCTTTTAAATAAAATAAAAAATACCTGAAATCTGATTACACTATTTTAGCTGGTAATTGTAATCGATTACAGTTACTGTTTTTTTGTACTCAGTTACTTCCCAAGCCTGGAGATGATAACCGGCCCTATCTTACAAATGGCGCAATGCGGCACAATGCGGCACAAAGCTAGTTTCAGACTGATGCAGTTGTAATTTTCCCGTCCAGCGCCCAAGTTGTCTAAATAGCAAATGCACTTGCGGCCATTTAATCAGCACATTATGCTGATTAATGACTGTACTGAGTGTGTATTAGGGTGCGGAGTGTTTCTCTCTGCTTCCTGCCATTTGTTCTGGCAACCGTTTCTAGGAGTGATATTAGTTTCACACAACTCTGAAACAATGCAGATATTAATATTGTGTTTTTGTAGACAAAGTTGCTAGCCAAACACCTTAAAGTCTAAACTCTCTCTCTCTCTCTCTCTCTCCCTCGCTCTCTCCATCGCTCTCTATCTCTCTCTGTCTCTCTCTCTGTCTATAGCTCTCTCTATCTGTTTCTCTCTCTGTCTCTCTCTCTCTCTCTCTCTCTCCCTCGCTCTCTCCATCTCTCTCTATCTCTCTCTATCTGTCTCTCTCTCTCTCTCTCTCTCTCTCTCTCTCTCTCTCTCTGTCTTCTTTCCCTTCAGTTAATTCACCTATCAACTATCACTTGGGCTTTCTGTCCAGGCTGAAATGTTACAAGTATGTCTGGAAAATCACAAAACAATATGCAGCCCTGTTTCCAGTGATTAACGTAGACGCCATTGGCTGTCTCTTGTTCATTCCAACAGTTATTCTCTAACTGTCTGTTTAAAGCGGTTGAAAACTACCCGATGGCTGAATCAAAAGGGTCACGGGGTTAGTCTAAACCTTGTTTTTTGTTCATTTTCTTTTGGCTTGTGTATGTGTTGATGTATTTGTGAGAAATCTAGACTGACTTTGCAACGGCTCAGTGTGGTAGATTAACGTTCTCCTGCTCTGAACAGCTGCCATGCTTCTATCAGATGACTCCCGACTTTCTCCCAACATCACTTCCTCCTCCTCTCTGAGATGGAGTCTCTCTGGGAGCCATTATTATGCCTTCTTTATCTCATCGCCATGCCAATGGATTCAGAAGAGCGTCTGTCGGCGTTTCCATCATGTGGTATTCGCGCTAACAGTTTGCCGCTGCCAGAGAATATGCCAGGCTACAGCCAAGCATAACGCTAGCTTGTACCATAATGACACAATGGAAGTGTTGGATCATGCAGAGGGTATCAGCATAGAGTATATTATGTGGTCAATGGTGGAATACGCGATGATGGAGAAAGATAGTGTGTTGATATCATAGAACTGTTGGCTGATATTTGAACTCAGCATCCAAACAAATCTCCCGTCAGTGCTGCATGAGATGCTTGTGTTTCTAAAGGCCGCTGTCCACCGAAGGCGTCGACGAGCGTCAAGTAAACGCCCAGATTTTAGAGCTAGATCTTTTTAACGGGGGGCAACGCACACTGGCAGCGTCTGACGCCAAGGTTGAGAACATTGTTCTATTTCTTGGGTGTCAAGCCGTAAACATGCACTGAATATCTCCAGATATTTGCACTCCTCCGTCAATTTGTCTTCACGATTAGAGTGCTGCATTCCTTAACCCTTAACGGTCAGGGCTGTGCAGGAACACCGGGATGTTTTTCAACGTACACAGGACAAGCAGCTAGCGCACCGCGAGGAGGTATTGACTGAGCATTACTGGAGGGGTAGTGCATTTGAATCACGCACCTCACATTTAAAGGAAATGCTGCATCCAAGCATTTCCCTTCATGAAGAACAGTATGTATGTTAGTGTAACGTCCGTGGCCACGCCACCGACGGGCGGCACACCCTCCCTACCGTCGTCAGCATAGGCGTGCACCCACCTCAGGTTTCTGGTCGCCCAGGTCCCCAGCGCTCCCCAGTCTCACGTGTGTTCTGTGGGGGCATATAGGTTGGGGTTGGGGCAGCACGGTGGCCCAGTGGATAGCACTGTGGTTCCAGGTTCGACCCCGGTCGCCTTTCTGTGTAGAGTTTGCATGTTCTCCCCGTGTCTGCGTGGGTTTCCTCCAGGTGCTCTTGTTTCCCCCACTATCAAAAACATGTTAGGTTCATTCTCCAGACTGGAGCCAGTGTCATCTGACCACTGACCCTGGCTCCAATCTGGAGTTGGTCCCCGGGCGCTGCACAGTGGCTGCCCACTGCTCTGTTGAGGGATGGGTTAAATGCAGAGAACCAAATTCGCTACATATATGTGTATGTGGCAATAAAAGCACTTTTACCTTTGTACATTTCTTCTCGTTATTAAAATGTCTTATTTCGACTCAACCTGTGCCTGGTTCCGGCCCTTTCTCACACGTTACAGTCAGACAAAACACCATTCACGTCAGTGACGTTCAAACCCTCAACAGGAAGTAGAAACACAGGATACACAGAACTGCAAATATTATAAATACAAGCCTCAAAAAGCAGCAAAAGCTCTTCTAATGCGTCATAAAGCGATGACGGGACCAGCCTGTCAATCATTCTGTAAACACTGTACAGAATGTGGAGCTGTGCTGGGTAAACATGATTAAAATTATAAACATTAAAAAGCGTGCTTGTCCAGTAAACCAGAATAACAGCGGCCTTCATGAACAAATAATGCCAAATGCGAGAGGTTTTTCCTCTTCTGTTGATGTTTGGTGGTCTCGAACAAGAGGTTATTACAACCTAAGAGGTCCAGGTTTTAAGCCCCAGACACACTGCAAGCGACTATCAGCGATGTAGCGATGATGGAACCTCAATGAATCAACTTGAAGCGATGTGAAATGGGCGGGCACCGAGTTAAACTAATTAAGTTAATTAATTAATTAACTAATCAACTTCAGGCGACACAATTGAGGCGACTACCAATTGGAGCTAAGGATACATTTCGGGCATTACCTAGGCAACCAGAGCCTGGAATGTAAACAAGCGGCCAATTTTCAGCTACAAATTGATGTGCGATGAGCGGATCTCTTGCAGTGTGTCTGGGGCTTAAGCTATAAATTCATAGCTCTTTTTACATTGACATTTAGCACATATGCATCTCCTACGAAGAGCCATGCATCATTTGTTATGCCTTGTTATTGCTTATATACAATGAACATATCATGGTAATATTTAATACTCGGTTGTCATACAGAGTTTGTTCACCCAGGCTGTGATGGACCCCAGGTTGTCTGTTTCTCATTTCCTGGAAGTTAAAATAGTGTTGCTGGGTTTTACTACCACAAAGCATCGCTAAACGAATGGTTTTAAAACAAAACATATTGTTTCCATCATTCATCATGTAGAATCAGATTCCATACAGAATGTGTGTTTCAAATGTCTGCAATCCCGTGATAATTTACCATTATGAATCTTGATCTTGACATTCATCAGAGAGCGAGAGGGAAGCGGGGAGGGGGGGAGGGAAAAAGGGAGGTGGGAGAGAGAGAAGGGGGGAAAAGGGACTAAGAGAGGGGGGGGGACTGAAAGAGGGAAAGAGATAGGGGTGGTGAGGGAAGCAACGTTCCAAACATAAAGACAAATTGACGGAGGAGCTCTGAAACCTGCAGATATTCAATGAATGTTCATGGCTTGAGGCTCAAGAAATACAACCACGTTCTAAACCTTGGCGTCGATGCGCGTCAGACGCCGCCAGTGGGCGTTAAAAAGTAGTTCTAAAGCTCTGATGTGCGTCAACACCTTCAGTGAGTGTTGGCCTTGAGAGGGGGAGAGAGAGGGGGGGGGGAGAGAGAGGGAGAGAGAGAGAGACAGAGAGAGAGAGAGAGAGAGAGGGGGAGAGGGAGAGAGGGGGAGAGGGAGGGGTTCAGGGCCTGTAGAGTTCAGAGTTCGGCTCCAGGCCCTTGGTTGGTTAGAACATTTAAAGGTGCACTAGGCGATGTGTAAGACCAAAGACATGCCACATGCACACATACAGTAAGTGCAGAATGATGGTTTATTCTCCACATGGCGAGCCCCCTTGTTACTGATGAGGGGTGCACTGGCTCATGTACACCAATAGGTGTCAGCATACAGTCCAAGACCTACTGGTTATGTGATGAAACACTGATGAAGACAGAAGAGTCTTCATGGAGGAGACAGACATGAAGACCGCCCCGACCGCCCCGACAACCAGCCTTCAAGTGGAAGCTGCCATTGGTCCATACGACCGAGCCATATGGACCAATGGTGGGCAAGACACCTAACCCTAACTGCTCCCAGTGGGTAGATGGCACTTTGCAATGGTTGACATGATAACAGGGGTAGGATGGTCTACTGGTCTGGGTGTGGGGCTCCCAGCCAGAAGGTTGTGGGCTCAAACCTTGGTGTAGACCTACCTGTAGCAAGATGCCTAACCCCCTACCCCCCAAGCTCCCGGTGGCTGGTTGCACCTTGCATGGCAGGAGTCACCAATGTGTGTGTGACTGGGTGAATGTCAGGCAAAATGTTTTGGATAAATGCATTCCATTTACCATGATGCACACATTACCTTTGTTTGCACTTTGAGCGGCCGGTAGGTTAGAAAAGCCCTATGAATGCCGTCTGTTTACCATTTACTCACGAGCGTCGTGAGCACATCCAGATGTTCCTCACACCTGGCCTGCAGGTTCACTGAACCAGAGCAGCAGACGGTATGGCAGTCAGAGGCTCAAGCCAAGCTCATGGGCTGCCAATGCGGGCCGAGTTCCACACAATTCTCTCCTGGAAGTTTGTGTGTGCTGTTGCTGGCTCACGTTCTCTTATTACGTTAATAGCCTGGGTGACTTTTAGACGTCATATTGACCATCGCCATATTGAATAATATAATATGTGTTATGTAATCTAATAAGTGCCAAATTATGTATGTATTATTGCCACCCTGATTCCCTACTATCTCTCTCTTTTTTAGGCGCCCCCTCTCTCTCTCTACCTCCTCACTATTCTCTACCTCCCTCTGTCTCCAAACCACCTAGTCTCCATCTCCCTCTCTCCTCTCTCTCTCTCTCTCTCTCTCTCTCTCTCTCTCTCTCTCTCTCTCTCTCCTCTCTCTCCACCTCCTAACACACTAGTGTCTCTCCTCTTTCTCTCCTCTCTCTCCACCTCCTAACACACTAGTGACACTCCTCTCTCTCTCTCCTCTCTCTCCACCTCCTAACACACTAGTGTCACTCCTCTCTCTCTCTCTCCTCTCTCTCCACCTCCTAACACATCACTGTCTCTCTTTCTCTCAATTCAATATAAAAGCTAAATTCAATTAACTTTATTGTCATGAATGTTTAAGTGACAATAGGGTCACAACAACAGAAGAACAAAACAATTCAATCTGTTCAACAATTTGGACAGTGCTCAAACAACCCCCCCTCTCCCCCTCTCTCTCTCCCCTCATAAATGACTAGTCTCTCTCTCCCTCTTTCTACCCCCAAACAGACATGATCTTTCTCCCTCCTAACAGACCATAGTCTCTCTCTCTGTCTCTCTCTCTCTCTCTCGCTCTCTCTCTCTCTCTCACTCTCTCTCTCTCTCCCTCTCTTTCTCCTTCCAAACAGGCCATAGTCTCTCTCCCTCGCTCTCTCTCCTAACAGACCATAGTCTCTCTCCTTCCTAACAGACACAATATCTCTCTCTCTCTCTCTCTCTCTCTCTCTCTCTCACTCTCTCTCTCTCTCTCTCCTAACAAATCATAGTGTCTCTCTCTCTCTCTCTCTCTCTCTCTCTCTCTCTCTCTCTCTCTCTCTCTCTCTCTCTCTCTCCTAACAGCCATGGTCTCTCACCCTCCCCTGCAGGCACAGGTCTGATCTGGATGGACGACGTGGCCTGCAACGGGACCGAGGCCACCATCCACCAGTGCAAGTTCTCTGGCTGGGGCAAGACCAACTGTGGCCACGTTGAGGACGCCGGGGTGACCTGCGCCACCTAGTGGCGGCCGCGGGCCGCGGAGCAAGACACGTGACGCTGATTCTCTTGCTGTCAGCTAGCTCGCTAGCTAGCGACCGCTTGTTGGCTTCCCTTACTTGGCGGAGCCGTGCGCTACCGGAACAGGCTAACCTGCTAGCGTGTCACGTGAGCCGATGAAGCCCAGCGACACACACACACACACACACACACACACAGAGACAGCTGACCATGCGTCACAGTGCCTAGTACCAGCAACACAAGGAGGATGTGGGAGAGGACACCTCTCCTGTGATGGTCAATGTATCTACGTACAAAACAAACATGGCAACCTTTTCCTTTGACAGGCTCATGTATATTTGCAGGGAACTTTCAACGGTCATATTCTACGAGTGCCTTGTGTAGCGCTTATTCCCGACCACAGCGGTGCCTCTTCGTCTGTCGGGCTCGGCCCACAGCCCCTACAAGACACACTGTAGTAATGCTGACAGTAAAATGGCAGCTTTTCAAAAGGTTATCAGTCCGTTTGCTGAACAATGCGATTAGAGCGGATGGGCTTGGAGTAGATGGACCTTTGCCTTGTGTGATTTATAACTCTGGGCCTGTCAGCGCTGGACTGTAGAGCCAGAAAGTGATTTGTTTCTCAGCATACTCACACACATATACACGGAAAAGCCAAAATCCCACAAAGCCTCCCAAACCTGCCCTTATTTTTCTAACGTCTTTAAGTCTTCTTGAGCAAGCTCTAACGTGATGGGGAAGGATGGAGGAGGGGAAACCTCAGAATCCTTCATGCCTGATACAATGCAATGTCACTATTCTCTGTTACTATACTGTATATGCATAAATGTTAGTACAGCGGTCTTCAACATCAAAATATTTTATACCATATGTTATAGGGGGTCCACGTGCCTTCTATCAGTGAAGGGGTCCTTGACCCGAAACACGTTGAAGACCTCTGCTTGCTACGGTCTCTCTATATGGTCTGTCTTTATGATCTCTCTGGTCTGTCTACAGTCTCTCTGGTCTGTCTTTATGATCTCTCTGGTCTGTCTACAGTCTCTCTGGTCTGTCTACAGTCTCTCTGGTCTGTCTTTATGATCTCTCTGGTCTGTCTACAGTCTCTCTGGTCTGTCTTTATGATATCTCTGTATTGCCTGTCTCTATGGTTTCTCTATGGCCAGAAACACGTTAGTATATGACTTGCTTCCACAAGTCAGCAACATACAGAGAACAGACCTTAGGTTAGCATACACAGCATGATGGCTTTGCATGGCAGTGATGGTCAGTGAAAGGACCCTTTGGCTTCTTAATGATGTCCGGTTTAGATGTTTGCTGTAGGCATGGGACGCATGACTGCAACCTTGAGGTGCGTCACATTACAGAGCGGGAGAGACGTAGAAAGCGTTAAAGCAGATGCGTTACGTTTCAGGGGTGGAATGCAAGAATACAGGTGCGGCTGACGCCACAGGGAGCGTGGGTGGGTTAACTGTTTTCCCTCACATCTTTTGTATTGTGTGAGAGCAGAATGTGTTGGTTCATTCTGTACCTGTGGTTCAATGGCCACCAGGAGTCACTATTGTGGATGAATGCCATATTATACAATGTATTCTTACAGTAATCTTCCTACCAGGTCAAACTACTAATCTGTTTTATTGGACTTCCTTACTGCAGTGCACATGCTGGCATTCGGGATGGAAATGATCCTTTGGTTAAGATACTTGATGTATCAGAATCAGATCTTTCATTGATTTAAATTGTTACGTAGTTCTAAAACTGCTCTGAACATCCATATGAAGTAGAAAAAGTATGTTCCAATTCTGGATTAAAAATGTAAATACTGTGTAGGTAGTATCTTTAAAACAGGTTCCCTGGCCAATCAGGGACCAATCAATTGTTTTCATCCCAAACACCAGTGTGTACATTTACATTGAGTGGTTGAGTCAAAGGTTTGACCAAAGTTCAGTTTTGCCTTCAGAGAGCCTATGTTATACTGTAGTACTGCATATATACCTACCTACATTCATATGCTGTATATCCTCATGTTGCCAATGACCTCACATATAGTGTGAAGGGAAAATAAAAGACACACATTTCTAATTCACTATATCAATGTGATTGCACCTGCAGAGGCAATGTGCTGAGGAATAGAGCAGGTAAGCTCAGAGTGTTAGACTGTTGTAGACTGTCACATAGTCTATAAAGAAGCTAAACCCGCACAGCCTAAACACTGGCCCATTAGACACACGCATGCACACACACACTCACACACAAACACACATTATATGCCAGTAAATAATATCCTGAGTATCTTTTCTGTATTAGCAGACTATGAGGACAGTAGCTGGATGCCAGCCAGGGTTATGCGAATATGGGCTCCCGATCTCTCACCAACCTTTGTCACATTCGATGTTTGGCTCCAGAGCTGCCACCCACCTCCAAAGTCAACACCCAGTCTTTCGCCTGCATACTTTGATTCTTTGTTCATCTTTATGTCTCTTCCAAAAAAAGCATAAATCTTCTCATCAAAGGGGGGAAATTAAGAGTTTCAACTGACATTCCTCATATTTTCACACAAAACTGTGTTTTTGCAGGTCCTGCTGAAATACACATTGTGCAGATGTTCACAGGTTTGTGACGATGGTTGTAGCTCAAAGCGACGCAGAGCAATGAGTTTCTGACGATGTACAGAGCCTTGTAACACAATACAGCTGTGTGGCCTCATGCTGTGCTAATCCATGCATGTCTTTCTCCTCTGACTTATCAAGACAATGTCTATGGGAAAGGTCAAAGGAAGGTCAAGAATGGACATTATTTTTGACTTTGAATTCCACTTTTACATACGACGGGGTATAGATGAGAGATCAGCACGGATCAAAGCGCTTTCACAGCGTTGACTGAGAATGTGCATGCCTTCATGCAGATAACAGGTCATATGTCTTCTTTAATGTGATGGGAAGGCTGACAGGTCTAGTGTCAAGTGTCCCTTCATTTGATCTTTTGGTGTCGGTTAGATCCGTGTTTTGTCACACCCAATCAGAAACCAGCGTGATTTTGAAAAACTAAATATGGTTTGCCAAAGGCCCACCCTTGCCTTAGATCAATGCATTGACCCCACGGGTCAGATGCCTGAAACATCTTAGTTGTGGTATAGCAGCAGTCATAAAAAAATCCATAACTTTGGCAGTGGGAACAGCACATAGCAAGCAAACTAAACCAAGTGTTCTTAACCACTTCAATATGCGACAGTCTTCCCAGTATTGTTTTGAAGTTGTTGATTGATTAAATGGATGCTTGATTACAAGTCACCGGCCCATTGGGCAAATATCTTGTAGCACTAATGTATACATAGTATGTTCATAATATGCTCATTTTTACATTGCTCACAATGTGCTGGTCATAACACATGTATGGGCTATACTTAGAGGTAACATAAATCATGCAATATGACTGCATACATCAAGTCACAATGTAGTGAAAATGTTTGATCCTGTATCTTTCACACTAAACATTTTACTTGATATCTCATGTAGATTATTTTTGCACGCTGTTGAAACAATAAAGTGTAGACTTGTATAAACATCAAAAAGAGTGGAACATACACTATTAATGTAGTGTGTGTGTGTGTGTGTGTGTATGTGTGTGCAGCCTACTGTATACACTATCGATAAGAACAGATTCAGAAATAACTTTTCTGCATTGAGAAAAGCATGTGTTTGTTTATGTGAAAATGCATGTGTGTGTGTGTTTGTGCATTACATGCATGTGCTTGTGTGTGTTACACACGTCCCCATGGTAACACATACAGTGCTCGTAGCAGCACTTGATTGACAGGTGCGAGCAGCAGCAACTCCCAGCATACAGAGAAGAGTGCGAGGTGAAGATGATGACGTTCACCTGGTCAGCGCAGGCCCCAGAACCAAGGCAGAGCTCATCTGGACAATATGGCTCCACTTAAGGCTTTGTTATGTGGGTGTTGGTGGGATACGGCTACAGGGGATTCACTGTACACTTCCACTCACTACAGAGAGAGACGACAGCAGCTTGGGCCTGGAGCTCTTGCATCTGGGGTAGTGCTGGTGTACCAGCTAGACCAGGGATGCTGGTACACCATCAAACAGCATGGGATGCCAGGCGGGTTCCAGCATGCAAAACATACTTTATGCTGGTGTTTTTTTAGCAGGGTAGTCAGCTGTTGCAAGCTACTTGTAAGCTAATACGCTTTTTGTCAAATTCACCAAATATCTCCATGCATTTCACTATCTATACTGTTCTCTGTGTGTGTTGAAAAGATACTCTGATACTTCTACTTAGCCCTGGCTCTGTACATGGAAACATAAACTATGTGGCAAACACCGCTCACATCAACATAGCCACAGCACTACTCTTTGCTTTACAATGCCTTTCAATGTGTGAGGCAGCCCTGCGGAGGGACATTGTTTTGGTTTGAGCTTGAAGTTAGCAAGCCTTCTTGAGAATAACTGACCCCACCTTCAAAGGTGAGGTCAGGTGCTCCAGTGAATGGACAGCAACTTAACTCAGGACATGGGCTCTGTTCCATGGGTTAACAATATAAGCCACACACACTATAGGGATCTGATGTGATTATTATTATTTCCAAATAGTGATGTTATGCTGTGATGCTATCA
>JAODUK010034031.1:10000-15026 GCA_027564635.1 Typhlichthys eigenmanni | reverse complement strand
CCATGGTAAGGGTGGTATTCCCTGTGTAGAGCAAGGCACTAACATTACAATGGTAAGGGTGGTATTCCCTGTGTAGAACAAGGCACTAACACTACCATGGTAAGGGTGGTATTCCCTGTGTAGAGCAAGGCACTAACACTACCATGGTAAGGGTGGTATTCCCTGTGTAGAGCAAGGCACTAACATTACAATGGTAAGGGTGGTATTCCCTGTGTAGAGCAAGGCACTAATGCTGCCAGGGTTAGGGGTTCTATTCCCTGCATAGGGCAAGGCACTAACACTGCCACAGTTAGGGGTTGAACTCCCTATGTATAGCAAGGCACTGCCACGATAAGGGGTTGTTCACCTGTCCAAACTAGTTACTGTAACTAGGTTGGACAAAACAGCATAGCAGGCTATAGCAGGAAAACAGACGGAGTTTCAGTCAGATTAAAAAAGATGCTCAACTGTTATTGGATGACAGGCAAAAATGGGCGGGGCTTGGAATCGGTCAATTAGGGGTTCTGTTCAATCTCAGATAAAAGGTACGAAAAGGCTCAGTAAAAGGTACAAACATGTCACTGGGGTGGTACACTAAATGTACAAAAGCTACTGTATATGGGTTTTTGCTTGTAAAGGGTACTTATTAGTACCCCACGGGAACATGATTGTACCTTTGAGGGTACATGTTTGTACCTTCAAAGGTACAGTCATGTTCCTGTGATGTACTAATAAGTACCGTATTTTAGGGTACCACCCCAGTGATGCATTTGTACCTTCTATTGTCCCTTTTCATTCCTTTTTTTCTGAGAAATTCCCTGCGTAGAACAAAGCACTAACACTGCCAGGATTAGGGGTTAGAGTCAATGAATTGAGCAAGGCACTGTAACACTCGGGGTTAGGAGTTTAATTCCCAGCATAGAGATATGCACCAACACTGCCAGGGGATACGTCTCTTACAAAAGGTTTTGTTGAAGTAAACACTAATGTGTCAAAGTCAGATTTCCCTATGGTTTGTCTGTTTGTGGAGTCCTCAACCTTGGTGGGGCAGAGAACTAACAATAAACACATGGTCCTACACAAAGCTAGTGTTTACTCCCTAATAATACCTGAAGAATCACATGATCCATTCCACAAGGTGAAACTACAGCCTCCATGTTTTCTACAAGTGATTGTCTTCTTGCAGATGAAAAGAGGTCTTAAGGGTGTCCTCAACATAATGCCACCCTTTGTTATAAACTCCCCTTTTGTCGCAATGGTAAACAAACATACAGTATGAACGGGTGTGGGATGGTGGTTTGTGGGGGTGTTTTAATCGAACTTGAGCACAATGACTTTAAACAGACTGGAAACTTTTAGTGGTTTGGGGCAGGAGGGGGTTCTGGGCAGCAGATGTTGGGTTTTCTATCTCTGCTGACAACATTCCTGTCAGGCGGAGATGAAAGACGCGAGCTGATACTGTCCCTGCTCTATCGCTGGTCTGGTCTGACTCCAGAGCAGTCTCTGTTCAGCAGCCTGGTGGCACTCTCCATGGTATTTATTTATACAGTACACGGAAGATACTAACTGTCTGTGCTTTGAATACAGTTCCTCTGAAGGTCCTTCCAACTTTAATCTGACTGCAGGGAACTGCAGGTGAGATTAGAAACATGTCTTGTTGTGGGTGACAGATCTGTGTTATATAGAGTCACATCCCTCTGCTGTTTGTTTTAGTGCCGTAGGCCTATCAGGCGGGTGGGGCTTGTATGGAAGCTTGAGAAGAACATTACCACAGGAAGATGACTTTTGGCACGTTCTGTTGCGACATTCTGTTATAATGGAAATGCCATCAGTACAAATTAGTTTATGTACAATTAGAATTTGAAGTTGTCATTGTCATTATTAATTCTTAATTTCTGCAGTCATTTAAAAACAATTGTTCGAATGGATGTGATAGAATTTATTGTCACTTGAATTAATTATTGAATTAAGTAATTCCTATGTTTAGAGTTAGAGTATGGCCTGAAACAAATCACTTTACCCAAAAACAGTTTGTTGCATAAATACTGTTGTGGCCTCAGATTGATGGTAGGTACTTGGGATTTAATGTAATATACTCAAAATACCCATTTATACCCCCAGAGAGAAATTATTTGCAATAATATGGAGACATCCGTGGACCTCCCCAATGACTTGCATGGAACACTGGGTCGTTCTGGTCTGCATAAATGGTGAAATGTCTTAACATGACATGCCACATGGATTGATAGACACAAGTCCTGGGGAACTGCCCATGAAAACAATTTGAACTTTCTAACAATACTTGATTAGATGTCATTGTTGTTTTCAAGTAGCTTTCCCTGTCATCACACCTAAACCACGCCCACACCTATCAGTATGACACTGATTGGCCAGTTCAACTGTTACTCTGACTCAAGTTGCAAGGATTTTAATGTCTACAGACTGATTCTAGCAACAGAGTCAAACTGAGCCTCCACATCTTCTCGCAAGGCTATATAAGTTGCCCCCCCCCCCCAAAGATCGAATGCGGAAGTGTTGTCCGTTGAGCCCTCTTCGTTATTCCAATCCCTGTGGTAACCGCCTCCATGGTAACCATCTCTCAGCAGGGGGCTGGGTTCATACCTTCCGAGGGGTCCAGGCGCCGGGCTCGGCGGCCATGTTTGGAGTTGTTGTGTACAAACATGTTGTCTGACACGGCCAGGACATGTCCGTCCACATTGACTGTAGTGGACACCACCACCTGAGAAAAACACACACACACATACAGACCAAATGACGCCATCTACATTACCTATACAAGAGGACTGCATTGGGATTTGGAACACAAATCTTGAGGGTGCGGGAGGATTAAAACTTTGCTGCAAACTGGGTTGGGCGATCAGAAAATATACTGCGCAGCCCAGGATCCCTGTCTTAACATGTCTAAAAACATGTCCAAAAATCTGATTTTTACTGGACTCGGTTCGCTATTTTGAACTCAACAAATCCTGCAATTAATTTGTTTGCAATTATTCTGTAATTTGTTCGTAATACATCCATAAAACGTCCAAGGCAACCCCACAACCTCTGAATTTAGCTTTACATAACTTCACTTCCCGCTACCGTTTCTTTTGATTTGTTGTGCATTTCTACTCCTAGCCTGGATAGTGCAACAGCACTGTGCTGTAGATTTGTTGTGCATTTCTAATTGCGGGTGCAGGCGGGAGCGAGTATACCTGTATGTATTAAACATTAGTTTACAGGGGTATACCTGTATGTATCAGATGTTAGCTTACAGGGGTATACCTGTATGTATCAGATGTTAGCTTACAGGGGTATATGTATCAGATGTTAGCTTACAGGGGTATACCTGTATGTATCAGATGTTAGCTTACAGGGCTATATGTATCAGATGTTAGCTTACAGGGGTATACCTGTATGTATCAGATGTTAGCTTACAGGGGTATATGTATCAGATGTTAGCTTACAGGGGTATACCTGTATGTATCAGATGTTATCTTACAGGGCTATATGTATCAGACGTTATCTTACAGGGGTATACCTGTATGTATCAGATGTTAGCTTACAGGGCTATATGTATCAGATGTTATCTTACAAGGCTATATGTATCAGACGTTATCTTACAGGGGTATGCCTGTATGTATCAGATGTTAGCTTACAGGGCTATATGTATCAGACGTTAGCTTACAGGGGTATGTCTGTATGTAACATTCAGCACAGAGTTGCTTATGTTACGTAGTGCTAATGGACGGAAGATTCTGAGACTACCAGTCCTGCCCAGGGCTCTACTGTATACTCTATACTGTATAGGACTCTTGTACAGAAAAACTGCAAGAAAAATAATGTTCAGCGAAAGAGCAAAAGATGAATATTTATAAAACTGATATCAATTGTCTGCCATGGTAACTGGGATCTTTAAACAGCGTTGCGTTGCTCAGTCTCACCTGAAACCGCCTCATGTCTCGAGGGTTTCCAGCGTTCTTCAGACAGTTCTGATTACACTTCAGGAAAAACTTAAGGAAGAATCTGAAACGACAAACAAAATCACATCATTATATTCTCAGGAAGCTTTTAACTTCTGTAGTACTTCAAATACATTTGTACTGAGCTAGTCAAGTTGGGCATTACGAGATGCTTTTTGTCTTCAGTAAAATTGTGTGTTTATATCTGTTATGCTAGCATATTATTTCATTAAAAGACAAAATACAGTGTTTAGTAGTGTAACAGACCACAGCAGTATAGTATTATAATAGTACCATCTGTACCAGTGGGTACTAGTCCTGATATGTGGTAGTAAGCCAGGCATTATGTTATCTAGTTTATGTTATGTCATTAAAGCAGTCATGTGGGTTTTTCGAGCTGTTGATTAATGGCTGTTTTTCAGCACAGGAGCAGTATTGATTAGGAATGGATATCAATGAGGATGGCCAGTAATAACTGTAGCGTTAGCGGGGAAGGGAAGCGGGGTTCACAGCGCTCCAGTCAGAATGGATTGCCTTCTTAATGCATTTCCCACTGCCTGGTAATCTCCGCCCATCTATCTCTCGTACCATCAGCCCCCCCGTTTTGACGGAGAGCCTCCTTTTTAATCGCCACATTATCACAATAATAATCCGGACAGTTAACAAGCACCAAGGTCGCAGACAGCCATGTCACATTAACCAGGGAATAACCTCGCCCCATTATGGCCACGCCCATCATTTTCTTCTCCCTCTCCCTAGTTTGCAGTGCATGATGTGAATGCAGGGGGGGATTAATGGAGGCTCTCTGAGGTCACCATTGATTTTCCTCACTAATAAGACAGTAACAATATCTTTAAAAACACACAGCGGAGGGGGCCGGGGGGGGTGTCTTGCAAGAGTTGGATGTACGTTTAACGTTAGAGGTGTAAATCTTCGCCTGGACAGAGGTGATGTTGTGATGACGGAGGTGAGCACAGAAAGAGAGAGTGTGTTTGCGTGTCTGTGCATGCGTGTGCGTGTGTGTGCGTGTGCGTGTGTGTGCGCGCGCGTGTGTGTGTGTGTGTGTGTGTTTGTGTGTGTGTATC
>JAODUK010034031.1:0-7500 GCA_027564635.1 Typhlichthys eigenmanni | reverse complement strand
ACAGCCAGCAGCATGTGCAGAATGTATGTTATTCTTGCCCTGAAGCGCGCACACACACACACACACACACACACACACATACAATAGGGTGTGAACAAACTGTGATTCAACAGACAGGCAGATATTAAATATCAGCATGAATCATGACAATCATGTGGATATTATGGGATGCTGACCGGACAAATATGAGTGATGTTGGTCAGGGACATAGTTACACACACACACACACACACACACACACACACACACTTGAGGCTATCTTGTCTGGAGAAGGTGAAAGACCACCTTGACAGAATGAGTGACAGCTCAATTCTCCATTCCCCAATGTAATAAACCTGCCAGTTTGGTGTGTGTGTGTGTGTGTGTGTGTGTGTGTGTGTGTGTGTGCGTGCGTGCGTGCGTGTGAGTGTGTGTCTGTGTGTGTGTGTGTGTTTGGGTGTGTGTGTGTGTCACCATTCAGGAATTTTCCCCTTATATATAAATATGGTATAAAACAACATCTATCACCTGACACTCTCACACACTCTCTCGTTACTAAACAATCCTGACAGTCTTTTAAAGATGACCAGCTCACACATGCTTTAGGCTGCTCTGCCTCAGGGGACCATGGGAGATGTAGTTTGGTAGAGATGAACTAAAGCTGTAGTTTAGCAGCACACTGGCTGGCAGAGGGGGAGCTGCTTAGCAGATGCCACCTAACCACCACGGGGGATATCTCACTTAGCAGAGAGACATTATCAGGGTGTGCTTATGTGTTTTCTTAATGCTTATTATTGTGTCCTGAAATATGTCTGATGTGGAATCTAAATAATATTAGATTTGATATTTAGCTAATATGGAACAAATGTTTTTCTCCTAAACTAAAGAAAACACCTAAAGAAAACAATGATGAACAAGGTTGCTAACCAGAAGAATTACCCACAGTGCATCTGGCGATGACCTGGCTGACAGGAACGCATACAGAAATGAGATGATAATGTCCAAAACAATGGTCAAACCAGCTGGGAGACCCAACATCTGAGAGTTGTTAGTGATGTCACAAATTCCCCCACAAAAATGATTGTTGTCGATATTGGGGACATCATCATGTCCTCACGGTGAAGGATAACATTTGGACGCAAGCAAACTTCTTCAAGCTAGCCTGGTGTAACCAGACCATATTTACTTTGAATAGGGTCTGGCCAGGCATTTTTGGAGTCAATTCCTCCTAACTGCTGGACAGCGCTAGACCAATTGGCATTGTTACAATTGTTTTGATTGCCTCATCTAGCTTTGCCGCCATTTAGAAACACGCTTGACTTCAACCTCATCTCACTAACCCACCCTTGTTGGTCTGCAAGCAGTACGAACACTGTGCGAACCCTAATGTGAACAGAGTTTACAGACTGTAATCTTAGCAAAAAGACATTTAGCTGAGAGCAACAGTCCAGTAGAGCCAGGCTACCTTCCTGGTACACACTGGGCACCTTTTGACTAGAATCTCCCTTGTGGTGGAAACATTTAGCTCGCGTTCCTCTCTACCCCTCGTCCAGTCAATTGCGTGTAATTTAAACAAACACAGGAAAAACAAGATCTGTATGAGTATTTTGCATTCTTTCGACATTCTATGTTCTGTGTGAAACAGCTTTAGCAGAACTGAGGTGTGCACTATGGGCATTGTCGTTGTTAATAGCAGTTTATTTGATCTACTCAGTGGATTAATGAGGCTTTTATGGATGGATGTATAATTGTATGAATAACTACTGTACATTCTATGTTTTATAATTTTGCATGTTGTTTTAAGTGACTTCTTGACCAGGTCTCTCCTGAAAAAAAAGATTTTAATCTCAGCAAGATTTTCCTGGTTAAATAAAGGTTAAATTAGGGCTGCTCGATTATGGAAAAAATGATAATCATGATTATTTTGGCCAATGTTGAAAACTCGGTTATTTATTAACATTACTCATTGACCTTGGAAATATGTGCATTTACTGCACCTAAAATTAATAAAAATAATAATTATTATTATTATTAATTAACAGTGCAAACACCTTCAGCTGTGAAATGTCCATTATTACTTTAATACTTTTCACATTGATGTGAGCGGGCGCCTGTCATTCAGAACACAAGACAAAATAAGAGTTTACTTGCAAAACGTCATGTGCAAGATAATCATTTCTTCTCGATTATATTGTTTTTGTAATTGCTCGGAGATAAAATTGAAATCATATTAAAATGCGATTAATTATAACACGTAGGCTAACAAACCATCTTGCAAGGCTTAAACTATTTAGTACATGTATGTTACTGCATTTACTTCTGTTACCTCCCACATAAACTAATACATGTTTGTTGGATTTCTGCACTTTTATTTACTCTAGTTTATTATTTATGCCAGGGAGTGAGTGATATATCTCTCACTTATCTGTCTGACAAATGTTTTTGTATGTGTCCATTACTATTCCACGCAGGCGGCTTTCTTCAAAGAGCTAATATAGAGGCTGAAGTATTTAATTAAGTGTCTGGCCAGTGATGGCCAGCGTCTAGCTTCATTGAGGCAGCAGAATTAAAAAATAACTAGTCAATTTGAATATAGCCCGGGGGCTGCCTGCAAACCATTTCATTTCAATATCGCCTCGCGTCACAGAAGCCTTTCAGGGCCGTCTATTGTCATCTGACACAACAAACCGACATCCTGAAATACCCACGCTTAACCGGACACCTCCGTTTGGTTGTGTCTACAACTGTGTCCCCATAAATATATGAAATAACGCGTGCACACACACAAACAGACACCCCCTATGGTTATTTTTACAGAGCAAGCATTATGATGCAAGCATTACATAGTAAATGTAATTTATACAGCCTTTGAAGTGGGAGCAGGACTGAACAAGGAAAGAAATCAAACTCTCCCCAAACAGAGAAAAACTACATCTAATTGGCGCAAACAGAGTGGAAGTGAACTTGTTTACAACGGTGAGTTGCTATGGATTCTCCTGCTAGTCTCCATCTGTTCAGGCCCGGCTGGTTCTGCTGGGAAAAGGTGAACTTAGCCATGCCATCTGGACTGACCTTGGGCTGGACTCAGATGTCCGTAGCCGGCTTAAAAACAGTCTGTGTGTCGCCCCGTTCTAGCTGAGCAGATTGTTTGGTCAGCGTGCTGTGAGCTAGCATGGGCTCCATTAGCGCTCCAAGACATATACTGTGTCCGAAAGAGCTCTCACGGTAACCTCTGTTTGCTTCAGTGCAATGTATTCTCTATCTGATGGAGTCTAAAGGGTAATCCACTTAATGAAAGCCTTGTCAGAAGATCAGTGTTTACAATCATTTACAGACACCTTCTATGTGTTGGAGCAGCAAACACCAGCATGAAACAGCTGAAAACACACCAATACATGCATACATTAAGGACAGTATACGTTTAATCCAACATATGCATATCATTGTATACATTGCAGTATAATACAAATACACAACATTATTATATTATATTATATTATGTGGGACTTCTCTCCTGAAATAAGAGGTTATTCTATGCCAGCCAGTTTGTGTCCAAAGCAGGCATTTCCTTTATACTAGTGCAGGTTCAATCCTTCCTTTAGTAACTCACCCAGGGGAATGTGCCTTCCTCTCTCAGTGTACAAGAGAACAGATATTTAAATAATGGGAAATATAACAAAAAATAATGTTCGTCTCTCTCCACACATCAAGCAATAATCCAGCCTGTTTGAATTGAAATATTTTCTATTTTTCATTTCATAAACAATGAGGTGGCTTTCATCAGGCGCAAACATTCTTTATGGAGGATTGATGTCAGCATTCATCTGTTCATATTTCCAGTCGCTGTAAGTGGATTACTGATGAAATCATTCATAGCTAATAGCATGCAGACGCCCAAACACCAGAGAGAGAGAGAGGGAAAGAGAGAGGGAGAGAGAGAGAGAGAGAGATGGTGGGGGGGGAAGAGGGAGAGAGAGAGTGTGAGAGAGAGAGAGAGGGAGAGAGAGAGAGAGAACACTACACAGCATTATTCCGGAGTGTTCCAATGCCATTAGGATCTGCATCTCGTGGAGGAGTTCACCTCGACTGTGAAGCAGTTGGGTAAAAACACTCAGCTCCTTGCAGAAGACAGAAATCTATATTGCTTTAGTTAAAATTAATTCCCATGTAGAAGACAAAGACTGATTGTTACCCCTGCTCTGTTCATCAAGCACCCCCACACACACACACACACGCGCGCACGCACGCGCACACACACACACACACGTGCACACACACACACAGCGCCAGCAGGTCCTGGGGCGATAGTCTCCATGATACAAACAGAACTCAATCAATGAGAGCCTCTAACAAAGAGCAAGTTAGGAGAGGCACTTTATTACAAACATTATAAATATTCATAAGAGAGAGAGAGAGAGAGAGAGAGGGGAAGACTGGGAAGCAGAGGAGAGGAGGGGAGAGGAGTGGAGGAGAAAGGTCCTTAGAGAGAGGGTCCAGGTGCAATGCCTGGATCTACACCAAACACACACAAACAGCAGATGATAATAATAACACTATCGGTAACACTCTCTCTCTCCCTCTCTCATATAGGTCAGTAGTTCAGGACGACATAGCTTTGCAGGTCCTCTAATTCAGCAAATACCTCCTCACAGGCCGCTAGCTGCCATGAGTGCATGAATGCTGAAAACATAACATGGTGTTTCTGCACAGCCGTGCCTTTGTAAATGTGAACACAAGCAAAGTGGGGCAGACCGCACCAATATTGAGAGGCGGAGCTTATCGAGGGAGCACCCCGTGGCGTTGAAGGCGTCCGCATCGAGTTCAAATGTCAACAATCTCTGTCCAGTATCCTTGACTCCACCTTTAACGTTGCATGTGTTAGCGTTAAATGTGTATTTTTATCGCTATAGCCGTGTGAAATGTCAATAAGGTGAAATCAACTCAAATGATTGGCCTGCCTGTATTGCTTTCAGTGTGGCGTTATCACCAGTAATATGTAAAACGCACACACACGTACACACGCACACAAACATAGTGACACATAAAATACCCAGAATGCATTGGCAATGTTCGACCGCATAACCTCACACCCTCAGGTGCCAAGGGTCAACAGGAAGTGGTTTCCCATCACTAAACGGCACGTCAACACGTTTAATCAAATTAGCAAGCAGCCAAAAATGGAAGCTTTTCATTAATTATACAGGATAATTCTAATTGCAAATTCAAATGTATTCTCTCTGAACAGAAGGTGTTCAGTAATATTTCAGGGAATTTGCATATTAAATGGGGGTCGTTGTGCATTATGTATGCTAATGTATGCGCATTGTCTTTATTTTTAACTGGAGGCCATATGGAGCAGGTGAGACTGACTGAATCTCTCCTTTTGTGGTGTTTAACGCTTCTCTGGCTGGGCTTTGATTCCCAGTAACACCAGGAACACCAGTCACACCAGTAACAAGAAGTGTCTAAACGCTGTTTCCTGCCTCTGTTTGTCTGTTGTTCTAATACTCTGCACACTCTGTCAACACGCGCACACACACACACACACACACGCACAGACACACCAACACAGCGCCAGAATATTCTCAACAACAAAGATCACAAGTACATGAAGCAGGTCAGATATGTCTTACAGTAGTATATTGATTGACATAGATGTATTCTAATATATTATTATAGTATTTTAAGAGATTTGACAGAGTTAAGAAAATCATATTGTTTGATATGTGTTGCTTCCCATTAACTTTCCCACTTTCCATATTTACTTAGAATTGAGCTGCAGTGCCAATTTAGCCCTCTAGGTCAGAGTTCTCCAATCCTGGTCCTAGAGGGCCGCTGCCCTGCATGTTTTATATGTCTCCCTGCTGGACCAGGATTGGGGACCCCTGCTCTAGGTGAATGGTAAATGGACAGCACTTATATAGCGCTTTAATCCAAAGCACTGTTCAGTATTGCCTCACATTCACCCATTCACACACTCATTCATACACCGATGGTGATTGCTGCCATGCAAGGTGCGACCAACCACCGGGAGCAGTTAGGGGGTTAGGAAGCTTGCTCCAGGGTGCTTATGGGTAGGTCAACACCAGGGTTTGAACCCACAACTTTTCAGCTGGGAACCCAAAACCCAGACCACTAGAATTACAGAAACATCTATACAGAACTTTTTATATATATATATTTATTCTATTCAACATGAAAGGCATGAACATGATTTACTCAGAATTCCATTGTCACGCTGAAGCTCCATGTAACATTCCCAAATAGTTCAGGTTGTTATCTATAACCAGCCTGGTTATGTATGATGTTAAAAGTGAAGGTGTGTGTGTGTGTGTGTGTGTGCGTGTGTGTGTGTGTGTGTGTGTGTGTGTGTGTGTGGGGGGGGGGGGGGGGGGATAAAGATTAATTAAAAGTGGAAGCAGAGTCATGGGGAGGGCTGTGATAACATGTTAGGGCTTAACTAAGAGCTGACTTAATGAACTGGTATCACAGCTCTCCTCTCCTCTCCTCTCCTTCCAAAGCGTTCCTCTCCTCTCTCCCCCCCACCCCCCTCCTTCCTCTCCTCTCCTCTCTTCTCCTTTCCACCCGTCTCCTCCATGCTCCTCTAATAAATGAGAGAGAATGCGTTTTGGGAAATTGTCTTGTTTATAATAGCTGATTTTTGTGTTATCTCCCGTCTATAGTGATGCTTGACAGCCACAGGTCAGAGGTCAATTGTGTTTCCATTTAGTCTTCTCTGAAACATCTGGAAACATCTGCTTTCCCAAGAGAAACTCCACTTCCTGTCTATCTGTTTATCCTTATCTATCTATCTATCTATCTATCTATCTATCTATCTATCTATCTATCTATCTATCTATCTATCTATCTATCTATTGTATCTGTATGTCTATCATTCTATCTACTGTATTAGTCTGTCTGTCTGTCTATCTACAGTACATTGATATATACTACAGTATAGCTATATACTGTATATATGTCAATATAAACTTTATGTATCTTTACCGTATAATGTAGATAACTTTGTTCTCTCTCTCAGTTCAGTTACAGTACATAATGTACATACAGTAGCTATAGTGTATTGCATCGCTATTCGCTAGTTACTCTCGTTACTGTGCAGTTATTAGGCGCGCTAGGCTAAGTTAGCTGTGTGATTCAATACAGCTGTTGTGCAAGAGTTGATTGTCTTCCTGGATGTGGGTTGTGGGTGGAAAAACCACACAAAGGTCGAGACAAGGTCAGAGATAATCTGCATCTTGGTACGATGCTGAGAAACGTCCCCACTGAAACATCTGGAGTGCGTGCGTTCACTCTTGTCGTTTATACAGCAACAAGCTAAAGTAGGAATATATAAAGGGATGGTTACAAAGCACCAGATTAAATTATGTTCTCTAGCATGTTTCATAATAACCATGACCTGTATCCAGATGTTAGTAAATATATTGTTTTAACCACATAGCATGTAAATATTACCTTAGGTTAAAACTACATGCTGTAATACACACTGTCAAGTGTATATAT